>JBBPNG010000241.1:0-29994 GCA_038091095.1 Leccinum incarnatum
ATTGTGGAGACTTGACTGGATCAAGACGAGCTGCCACAGCCACTCTGCCACAACCGGAAATGTACTAGCGCACGTCATTTATGTAAGTTGTGCCGAGCAGCCTGGCCGTCGCTCTGCCGCCTGCGTTAGCAACGTTACATCCAACACCCAACAGCAAGGATGTTTCGTAGTCGGGATACAGAGGATGAACAGTGCCACATATTATCTCCCGAACGGAAGAAACCATCTCCTGACACCCTCACAAGTGCGTCAGACTCTATGTTTCCCCGATGTGGAATTAAAGTTCTTTGCAGAGCTCATCAAGCGCCTGCGAGCGTTAACGCTGAAACTACTTCCTCTTGAAATTGATGTAAAGAGTATCAATGATCCTACAAGCAGCATCATCACGCCGCGGGTGATTCAGTGCTATATGGAAGCTGCTGGTGATTTCGGGGATGCTGTGGGTCCACCTCCCATTTCGTCGACAAACACGCCTCTATTTTGTTTCTTAGCTCCCGTATTGCCTCCTCCGAGCACATTCAGAGTTCATTCACGAAGCACGACGCAACCCTGCCGACCACGGAGAAAACCATGGTCGTGGTATGTGTTTCAAACATAATCGGGATCTACACGTTAATGATTGTTTAAGCTGCCGCTTGCGAGGCTCTCGCGCGCAGAATTGTGCACCAGACGCCATTGGACAAACACATTCTGATGATCACCAACCGGTATAGGTATAAGGAACGCGACGGCGATATCAGCGAGTCCTCCAGCGCCCTTGAGGTTGCTATCGACAATCACTGGTGCGTATCTCACTACCAGGCTCGAGCTCGCTTGTCATTCTATGTTTAGCTTGATCTTTCTATCGTCCAACGAGGTCCAAGATGGTCAGTGTCCTAGATCGAGTCCAGGTAAACGCTAAAACACTTTGCAGTCGTGACTACGCTCTGGAATGGTGTTCTTGTGCAGTCTATTGATGAAAATGACGATATTCAATGTAAGCCGGCCATAATGTCACCATTACTTGCTTTGAAATGCGTCTAGACATATCGTACCACAAGTCCCATCGCGAGTCCTTCTGGAATCATATAGACCCCTCCCGCATGTCAGTACCCTTGTAAGCATTTTTTATATTACTCCCAAAAGCCAAAAGTGGTCATGGTAGTATTGCAGGTATCAAAGCATCTTCCGGATCATTGTCTGGTTCGTTTTCTTGGGTATCTATTCACAAGCAGGTAGGATAATAGCCAACTGGCTCGCGCATCATTGATGTACTGGTCATATAGTCAGGGAGCCAGTCGAACGACTAAATGCGCTTCATTCGTCACTTGATCCCTGGGAGTATGCGCTTTACATCATGGCGCTTGCCTTCTGTCTCGAAGGTGATTTCGCGAGTGCTCGTAGTGAATGAATTACTGATTCTCATCATCCTGAAGATTTGCACAAAGTGTGTTTTTTCTTGTGTATCGAAATGTTATCTCACTAACCTAACAAAGTTGTATAAACTCATTCACTACGCATCCTGGCGATCATTCGGGTTCTGGACTGCCACCGCATTTATCACCAATACGTTGCTTTTGCTGGCGTTCATCTTTCGTATCATTGGCATGGAAGCATCAGAGAGCCAGGCTGGTGCTTATAGGCTGAAGAGTTTCCAGATTCTCAGCTTTGTGGCGCCTTTCATTTGGTAAGTTTGCTTTCCAGCTCTCGAACCGAATGTAAGACAACCTTCATTATCCAGGATGAGTAAGATTGCCACCTATGCCCCGTGACCCTCTGCTAATGAGTTCGCAGAACTAGTGACAATATTCGATGGCTTCCAGTGAGAATTGGAAACCCTACTGTATGATGATCTCACTCACTCGTTCATACTACAGGTACATGGGGACTATGCAAATTTGTGTAGCGCGAATGCTGCAGGAGTCTGGTATTTTCTTTGCGGTGCGCACGGTCTCAATTACTGTACGGGCGGGACCTAAATATGGGTGTGCTAGCTACTATGCCTCTTAGGCGCTGGGTTCGTGCAGGCGATGTTTGCTTTGGACGCTGCGGATGGTGAAATTGAGGATACGTCAACCGTGAGTCATACTTTTTACCGGAACCACGAGCTGCAGACGTTGAGTTATTGTAGGTCATCAACATTCTGTTGCAAGGCCTTCTCCAGTATATTCCTTTGTCCATGCATGCATCTTTTTCGCCTGATGCCTTTGCGTTAGATCTCCGAATTATGATAAATTTGCGGACAAGTCAGTCCAATACATTTTGAAGGAGAAGGCTGACTTAACTCACAGTCGTTCTGCATCAGGCCTGTGCTGTTGACGCTATATTATTTGTGAGCATCAAGCCTTTCCCATGTCTTATTCACTCACATACAATTTGCCAAGTTGGAATATTGTTGCGGTAGTGATTCTGTTGAACGTCTTGATTTCTCTATTCGCTTCTGCGTATGCCGAGGTAAATGTCGCCGTTCGTTAATATTGAATCTCGTCTGATTCTATGCCTGTCGCAGGTTATCGGCGATGCGGAAGCTGAATATATGACATTCTTTGCATCGAAAACAGTTGCAATGCTCCGAGCCCCAGATTCGTTTGCTTACCCTGCACCGTTTAACATTGTCGAGACGTTTCTTATAGCGCCCTTAGAGTGAGCTTAAGATGGATCCTGATGGCTAAAGTACTGATGGAATTCGCAGACTTTGTGGACTCAAGGACAAGCAATATGCCAAAGTAGGCAATGATCGTATCTTCCAATATCATATCTAACGCTGTCCTGGCTAGCTGAATCGAGTTGTCATGACTATCCTCTTCTTCATTCCGCTATCTGCCATTACCCTTTTCGAAACCTCGCCGATGCAGAAATCGTGGATGATGAACTGGCTCAATATTGGAGAAGATGAAATCGATATTGAGCATCCCGTGGTCATCGACCCTGTTGTCGAGGGGTCCGATGCAGAACACGATTTGCAGATCAGCAAAGTACCCTTCAATGAATTGGTCAGGATGCTCCCGAATACAACACAGGTATGTGCTGAATAACTTGTGTATTTCTACCTTTAATACCTACTTACATCAACTTCTGCTTTTAGTCAGCCCAAGGAACGATTTTGAAGGAGCTGGCAGATATGAAGGAGAGCATCCACGTCCTGTCGGAGCGGATCCACCAACTCCGGGGGCAGATGTGATGCGAATATGATGATGTCCAATTGTGAACGATTTCAAGACTTGGATTGGTCCATTGCTTTGGTATGCAGTAAAACAGCTTACCGACAAAGTGCATAGGATACAATAAATGTTCTTTTTTCTCTCGATGGGCGAGTGAATGCCTCGTATCACACAATAAGTAGCCTGAATTGTTCATGCATTGTCATCCTCGTTAAACGTAGGCAGGCTCTTTAATTGGGTAAAGACATTCATGGCTTTCACAAAGTAGGGTCTGATTTCGTTGATCTCCATCGAGCATAGGTTAGGCAACTAAGGAAACTCGATGATTAGCGTAGAAACACGGCGACGGTACAAGAGGCGCACACTAAGCTCACTATGATCGATCTGACTTAGACCGTCGCGACTTTTTGATTGGCGTGCTTCACGTAAATCTTTCAGTAAAGACCTGATCTTCTCTGCATTCTGTATGTCGTCGGACGCCCTAGCGTAACGTGAGCAAGGCTGGAGATGACAAGGCAAACCAGGCTCAATAGCCTCTTACACGTCCAGAATAACCTTGGCGATCTCTGCGAAGCGGAATGGGAGACGACTGAATTCTGCCTCACTCGTCTCTTCCGACAGTCGGTCTTGCAAGAACTCTAAAACTAATCAATCAGAAAGAAATAAGATAGTTACTGAATGCATACCGACTGAGAGCCATTCAGGAGGGACAATATGACACTTTTTCTTCAACTTCAAGTTCACAGCCATCCAGAGCGGCATGCGAGACTTGTTTGGCGGGCGCAATGGCCCGTATGCACCCTGTACACTGCTTGTAAGTTAGAGCACAAGGAGCAGTGGGTGTTCGTTCAACCGAAATGAAAGCGGTTTTCTCCATTGCGATCAGCGGAACTATGTCAACCAAGTGTTCCGATGCAATCAATTCTAGTTCAGGAGGGGTCACGGACACCCGTAGTGGTTGTGGAAGAGCCATACAAATTATCAAGTCTAGTATGAGTGATGGTGGCCCTGGGTAAGATCATGACACGTGATCAGTCACGACACGCGTCTGACATCGTTGATTGAGTTCTCATCGCATCGACTTTAACAATACCCACTTTGTCTCCGCCTCATATACCCCCCACAACACAAGATCTATACCGGACGACGTGGACTGGTCAAGGAAATGCTCGGGACAAAGACAAAACAAGTCAATGCATATGGCCGGCGGGGTTCTCGCATCGTCAATGTATCAGATCGAAGAGACCAGGAATCAGTAGACTCATCCTCGGACGTGGACATTCCACCACCACCACCTCGTTTTCTCAGGAGGGAAAACGCCATCATCATCTCACCAGCAAAGCCTCGGGTGGGACATCGCAGACTGAAAGGTTCAAACCGCTCACCAAGGGGCTCGCCGTTGGCCCCGAACAGATATGTGCAGCTGAAAACAACGCAGAACGCTGTTACGAAACGAGTGCCGTCCAAGCTGGACTCGAGCACCCCCATTCGGCAGCCCCTTACCCCTCTCCGACCCAACGGAAGCTACCTGCCGCCATCTGGTGTCAAGGGTAAATCCAAGGCACCTGGCATCAGACCCACGCGCACAAGCTTGAAGCCACGCGCTCAGATTGTCGCCGTCGATATCCTTCTTTTCGACGAGACCGGAAGTATGTTGACACAAGAGCGTCGTCTATCCCATACAGATATTCAGGCGAACCAGGTGTGCACTACGACTGGAAAGGGTAAAAAGGTCCAAAAAATATCACCATCTAGCCCTTCACCTATCATTATCAGTGATGACAGTGATGTGGAAGTTATCCCCCCTATACCAGTCACCAAGCGACTGAATCGAAGACCTCGTGCCATCGTCATTTCATCCGATGAGTCCGAAGCAGATGATAAAGGCACTGTACGCGAGGATCCTCCTGTTCCTCCTGCAAAGTCACGCACGAGAACAAAGTCGCTCCGTGTCGAAGTGGTGATCCCTCACGTACCATCCCTAAAACCCAAGGTTTCCCGAAATCCTTCAAGTCTACCCCAACTTGCTCTGACCCCACCAAGGCCACCTTCGATACCAGTCGTTGCTCCAACTTTCCTTCCTCCCCCCATTCCTACTGCGAAACCAAGACAACTCACACCGATTCGTGGTAATTCTAGTCGTTCGATATTCCGTCGCCCGCCACCTACACCTTCAACCCCAGCGGAGGCGGACCTTTCATTGGACCTTGCTCAACTAGATCTTTCTGATGCCACAGAAATTGACGACATACCATCCGTACAGCCGGGATACCTCGTGCCTCTTTTGAACGAATGCGCACAGACATCTCCCTACGAGTTCTCTGCATTCATTGAATCATTTCCGTTTGATCCTATCGTCCAGTCTTCTGCAGAAGACAATGACGCGAAGTTTCGCAAGATTGGAGAAGCATCGTACTCCGAGGTATTCGGCATCGGCGACGTGGTACTCAAAATCATCCCAGTTCGGTCTGAGGAGGAATCAATGTTCCCAGAAGCAGCTGAAATGCCGGCACCTAGTGACGCCAAAGATGTTTTGAAAGAAATCATTGTGACGAGGGAGATTGGAGATATTTGTGACGGATTCGTCAAACTTTTGAAAACATATGTGGTGAAGGGAAGATATCCGTCACTTCTCCTAGATCTGTGGGATGAATATAACCAGAGGAAAGGATCTGAAAGTATACGTCCGGGTAAGCTTTCAGAGCCGACTGGTAATCGACGTGTACTCACAAGTGTAGATTCGTTTGGGTTGACGCAGGTCTATGTCATCATCATACTTCCGAATGGAGGACCGGACTTGGAGTCATTTGCATTCAAAAATATTTCAAAGTCTGGCTGGCATCAAGCTTGTGGAATATTTTGGCAAGTCGCGAGGGCTCTTGAACAAGCTGAGCGCTTAGTTAATTTCGAGGTGAGTCAGCAAAGTTTGAATTTTTAGGCCACGGTCAAGCTGACGAACTTGCGAAAGCACCGTGACTTGCATTGGGGCCAAATTCTTGTGAAGAGTATCCCAGTTACAAAGTCAACTCGCAAATGTTCTGCTTCGCCGATATCTATGGATGATCCTCGCTTTGGCGTCCAGGTTACCATAATCGACTTGGGTTTATCCAGAATGGACGCCGCGGATGCCCAAGGTATCAAAACCTATTGGACGCCTTTCGATAGTGAAATGTTTGAAGGAGAGGGTGAGTTATTGTCGTGATTTAATCACGCGACTGCTGACAGCCTGACACTCGTAGGAGATTACCAATATGATGTTTACAGGGCGATGAAGGATATTATCCGTGGCGCCTGGAAGTCCTACCACCCATTCACGAACATGATGGTAAGTGTCCGGGGTCTTTATGTTCCTGCATCCGTCGTATTCATTCTGATCGCAGTGGCTGCACTACTTGGTCACCAAATTACTGCGCGAAAAGCGTCTGAAGCCGCCAAGCGGCAGAAGGCAGGGTGGAGGAGATAACCAGGTGGCGTCACCGACAGGTTATAACGAAGGGGAGTGTTACGATTGCCTCGCGGAGATGGAAACGCTGCTGGGCAATTGCATTGCCTCAGCGAGGAAAGGACAGAAAGGTCGTCGGAAAACGGTTGTACCGTTGGATGGGCCCAAGTCTGCCAGTGATGTAATTGCTTATGGGGTGCGACGGGGCTGGGTGCGATGATTTTGTTGTATGTTGTACTTGTTTGTACGGTAGCCGTACAAGTTTGACAAGGACGGCCATAATGCGAACTTAGCCCAGATAGTATGACGAGATTGTCCGAAGCGGTCATCGATGTCATCGCTGGTCTCCCTGTCATCTCCAAACAACTTGGCGCAGGTAAAAAAAATTCCTCGGCACAATTTCTTCTTTCTGACTTGTTGTTGTACCTTCTGGTCAGAACATTGATATGTCTGGAAACTCGACGATGCAGATCAACCAGCAAGACATCATCCGGCTTGATGGGTATCTGGAGCCATTCCTTCCGGCCATCGAGCGTCGCCACAGGCAATTCCAACAGTGGAAGGATGCCATCTTCGCGCACGAAGGAGGTTACGAAACGTTTACGAAGGGTTATGAGGTGATGGGCTTCACGGTGAAGGAAGACGGTGCTGTGGTGTACCGAGAGTGGGCACCGAACGCTCGAGAGGCCAACTTGATCGGGGACTTCAGTTTGTCCATATCCTTCACATGCGCGCATGTCTCATGCTGAATCATTTCACAGATGAATGGAACAGATTGTCTCATCCGATGACGAAAAACCAGTATGGGGTATGGGAGATCACGTTGCCTCCCGTGGCTCCGGGACAACCCGCGATACCTCACGACTCCAAAGTGAAGGTGGGTTCATCATAGAGTTAAGTTATAAACGCCGATCAAGACATCGTTTGACTAGATATCACTGATCTTGCCTGATGGTGTTCGAGTCGAAAGATTGCCGGCTTGGATACAGCGGGTTACCCAAGACCTGACATACTCCCCTGTTTACGAGTCTCGGTTTTGGAATCCGCCTGCAGCGGAACGTTACAAGTTCAAGCATCCTCGTCCCCCGCAGCCACAATCTGTCAGGATATATGAAGCTCATGTCGGCATTTCGACAGTGGAACATCGGGTAGGAACGTACAAGGAATTCACAAAGAACGTCCTCCCTCGGATCCAGAAGCTTGGATACAACACCATCCAGCTGATGGCAATCATGGAGCACCCCTATTATGCATGTAGGTCTACATTTTTATATCCTCGGTTCCTTGATCAATGATGGTTTTCTAGCTTTCGGATATCAAGTTACCAGTTTCTTTGCCGCGAGTTCCCGATATGGTACACCTGAAGAACTTCAAGAGCTCATTGACACTGCTCATGGATTGGGTATCGTCGTCCTCCTTGACATCGTTCACTCTCATGCGTGCAAGAACGTTTTGGATGGATTGAATACCTTTGATGGTTCTGATCATCTTTACTTCCACGAGGGGAGCAAAGGTCGGCACGAGCTCTGGGACAGCAGGTTGTTCAACTATGGCTCGCATGAAGTTCTCAGGTTTTTGCTCAGTAACCTTCGGTTCTACATGGAGGAGTACCAGTTTGATGGATTTCGATTCGACGGGGTCACCAGCATGATGTACACACATCATGGTATCGGAGCCGGGTTTTCCGGTGGATACCACGAGTATTATGGTTCCGGTTCAGACGACGAAGCTATCGTTTACCTGATGTTGGTGAGTGCATCCCCGTAAAATTCAAGTCAGGTCACTGAGAGAACATAGGCGAATGACGTTTTGCATGCACTCTACCCTTCCGTTATCACCATTGCGGAAGACGTCTCTGGCATGCCGCTTCTATGTATTCCCGTCAGCCAGGGTGGTATTGGGTTTGATTACCGTCTGTCAATGGCCATTCCAGACATGTGGATCAAACTCCTCAAACACAAATCTGACGACGAGTGGAATATTGGCGACATCATCCACACTCTGACAAATCGCAGATATGGAGAAAAGAGTATAGCGTATGCTGAAAGCCATGATCAGGCTCTGGTCGGCGACAAGACCCTGGCATTTTGGTTGATGGATAAAGAAATGTGTGAGTTTTTTGAAGTCTTCGATAAAATCAAGCAGGTAACTGAGTTTATGATTCTAGACACCCATATGTCAAATCTTTCTCCTATGACCCCCATCATTGCTCGTGGGCTCGCTTTGCACAAGATGATACGGTGAGCTGCGTCCGAACACATCTGTGGTCAGCAATTAAATCAGTTTAGATTACTAGTTCATTCCCTTGGCGGTGAAGGGTATCTGAATTTCGAGGGTAATGAATTTGGGCACCCAGAGGTGAGTATTACGAGCGTGTTGTGCTCATTTTCTGACACCTTTCTGACATATTCGCGGCCACACAGTGGCTCGACTTCCCCCGCGAAGGAAACGGCAATTCTTTCCAATATGCACGCCGACAATGGAACGTAGTGGACGATGATATGTTGCGTTACCAGTACCTGAACAATTTCGATGCTGCGATGAACAAGTTGGAAGGCAGGTACAATTGGCTGGCCTCCCCACAGGTATTTACAAATCAAGGTGTCTCCGTCCGGCTGACACCCCTCCCTGAAAGGCCTACGTCTCCCTCAAGCATGAAATCGACAAGATAGTTGTCTATGAACGCGCCGGTCTTTTGTTTATATTCAACTTCCATCCCACAAAATCATTTACAGATTACCGGGTTGGTGTTGACGCCGCAGGCGAATATACGGCCGTCTTGAGTAGCGATGAGAAGGAATACGGAGGATTCGAAAGTGTCATCTCTGGAGGTAAATATCTGACGACACCCCTGGAGTGGAACGGGAGGAAGAACTGGACGCAAGTAAGTGTTGATTGCACTAGACCAGAGTCCTTCGACTTGACCACGCTGTAGGTTTACATACCCTCCCGAACTTGCCTGGTGTTTGCAAAGACCGCCGAGGTGGCAGGAGTGTAGCGGGTCGGTCGATATGCTTCAGTGATCTAACATGAGCCGCAAGAAAGAAGGCGCCGGTTTTACACGACGATCCATAAGTACCATGTTCAATGTTTTCGACCCAAGATTATGCAGGCTGAGTTATAGCTAGTTTCTAACGTTAGACTGCTTTGCACACTCAGGTTTTTGTTTACCTGCCAGTGGCGTGTACAATCATGCCTGCTAGGCCGTGGCACTGGGAATTAACCTACGTGTGATTCATCGAATTACCGGTGCCAGATGGGGCGGTTTATCAGACATTTAGATGTTCATGTCAAGTAGTACGAGGTCTGGGATCCCACCAGACTGCCAACTGCCATTTGCCAGGCAAACTGTTGAAAACCTGATTGAAGCGCCCAACTTAGCGCGGTCTAACGTTATGAAACCATGCGTGGCGTTCTCAGGCTCGTAATCCCTCACTGTGAAGCTCAGTTCGCTGCCCCGAGAAGCGGTGAAACGGTCAGTGTAAGTACTTATGGATGAACAACAATTCAGGACTGGCGTGGGCGACACCAAAGAGTCGGTCCTTGTCAACCCGGACTCGGAGCATGTCATTCCTTCTCCTGCGACACAGCGACGCCACTTGCAACCACGATCTGGAAGAAGATGGATACGTTTCGCTATTAGTTTGTTCCTCGTCGTGTTCTTGTTCCTCTGGGCCAAACACCGTTCCCCGTCGTGTGTAAAGCACGTTCAAGATAGCGAATATGGTGCTCTCATGACCGAGTACATGGGGCATGGAAATAGGAAACCCAATGGTCCTTTGAGGGGTAGCAAAGCAGAGGAACTGTTCTTGTGAGTTCTCAGCTCATGTTTTGCTGTCGGAGGAGAGGCAGGGATATTGATATTCTCCAAAGAACCATTCCAAATGAACAGAGTGCCATTGCCGCCTCTCGTCAGTACGCATCGAAGCCTCACTTGGCCGGTACTTCCGAAGACCTACAAACTGCAAAAGACTTTTTCGCACACTTGCAACAGGAGCTAGGCATCAACCATACCTGCGAGACTCCAATCTATCCTGCTGGCTCGGACGAATCTCGCACGGCTACCCTAAACATCTCTACATACGAGCAGCCCACGGCTTGGATCAATACCTACTACCCTATCCTGAATTTTCCGCTGAACCACAGCCTAGAGATTATTGGAGAAAACGGAAACACGGTCTGGACCGCCGAACTGGAGGAGGTCTCCGACGGCACGGACGCAGATGCTACTGAGTATGCAACGGCAGTTCCCGCTTGGCATGGAATCAGCCCCGGCGGTGAAGCTCAAGGAAAGCTACTACATGTGCATTATGGACGGAAGCAGGATTACGATGCTCTTGTTGAGGCAGGTTTGTAACTTCCCTTTCTCAGTTGTAAGATTGCCTCATTAGCTGGTTGCAGGGACAGACTTTAAGGGGAAAATCGTACTTGCTCGCTACGGCGGCAATTTCCGTGGACTGAAGGTGTGTTAAAACCCCCTTGACGATCCTCGTGGTTTGATGGAAAGCGTTCAGGTCAAGAGAGCTCAGGAGCTTGGCGCCGTTGCCGTATTGGTATATACAGACCTACGGGATGATGGCACCGTTACGGCTGAGAACGGATATTTGCCGTGAGTTATCAACCAGTGTAGTAGCGCGTTAGATGTTCAAATTCTCTTAAGCTACCCTCATGGACCTGCCCGTAACCCGACCTCCGTGCAAAGGGGTTCGGTCCAGTTCTTGTCGCTATACCCAGGAGATCCTTCAACTCCAGGTTATCCTGCGTATGAGAATAGCACACGAGTTGATGGAGGCAGCAAGCCAACGATCCCCAGTTTACCCATCTCGTGGCTGAATGCCAAAGTTTTACTAGACCAGATCGCGGACGGCCAGGAAGGTCCTACCGTGAGGCTGGTCAATAATGGTACGGATCCTGCGATAAGCAAGGAGTCGATCTGACAATGTTATTAAATAGTCGAGGAGAAGGTCACGCCTATCTGGAACACCTTTGGTGTTATACCTGGCCACATCAAGGAAGAAGTTGTTGTGCTCGGCGGTCATCGTGATGGTATGTGTTTCACTCTTGGATGCAACAAGCATTAATATGCATATCCAGCTTGGGTACGACATTTCTGCATGCTAAAGGATATTAACTCCAATACATTTCAGGTTTTGGGAGCTTCTGATCCCTCGTCAGGTACCGTGGCGGTTCACGAGGCTATCCGTGGCTTTGGTATGCTGTTGCGAAATGGCTGGAAACCCTTGCGAACAATTCTAATCGCAAGCTGGGATGGAGAGGAGGTAAGAATAATCGTGTTGTACCCTCGTGCCTGTGTCTCTAACTATGCTCTAAGTACGGATTGGTGGGCAGTACAGAATGGGGCGAGGACTTTACGGACTGGATAAGAGACCATGTCATTGCGTACATCAACATCGGTAAGTTGACGTATAGCAATGACGGGGTGACTTGGATCTTACTTTGCCGTTCAGACACAGCTGTATCCGGATCTCATTTGAGGGCATCTGCATCACCACTTCTCGCCCACTTGCTACGCGACACTGCTGAGCAAATCCCTCACCCAACTTCTGAAGGACGATCTCTTTGGGATGCACGCACGGACAACGGTGAACTCTTCGGGGATAATCTTGATGCTGAGGTGGCTGCTATGCACAAACACGCGCTGTCCAATAGCGACAACATTAATGATGTAAGACCCCTGGGATCTGGTAGTGACTACACGGTCTTTTTGCAGTACATCGGGGTGAGGAATTTTGAGCTATCTGTGGAGTTTGATCTAATAGCTATTCAGGTGGCTAGTTCCCAAGTGGGCTTCTCCTCATCTCTGCATGACCCTGTGTACCATTACCACTCAATCTTCGATTCGCAACATTGGCAAGAGGTATACGGCGATCCCGGCTTCTTTCGACATGTTTGTTTCCGAATCAGCGCTAGACTCTGCAGATGTTGATCATCTTACCAGGTTGCCATTGCCAAATATGTAGGCCTTCAAACCCTCCGCCTTTCAGGTGACATCGTATTGCCTTTCAATACAACCCACTATTCGTCCCAGCTACAATCATACCTTGAAAAGTACGTGTGTTTACATTTGCTTGGGACGATATTCCCAACCATCTGCCTATAGAGTGCAACATCTTAGCACCACTTCATCTCTCGAGGTCGACTTTACTTCTTTGCGACAGTCAATTCAGTCACTTCATGCTGCCAGCGTGCGACTGGACATTGAAAAAGCCGAGGCCGAAATCAAGCTGAGGCACATTCTCGGCAAACTGAAGAAAAGACAAGTATTCTTACGCAAGGTGCACCACAAGTTCAGAGAAATCGTCTGCGAGCTCGCCAAGTATATCAGCAAGGAATGCAAAGTGCCTGAAAACTGGGAGTTCACAGATTTCATGTTCGCCTCCACAATTCGACTTCATGACTACGTGTCTGTTAATAAATTTTTCCAGGATTCCGAGGAGGCAACTGCTAAAGGCTATTAAGCGTGTTCAGGCCGCCAATCATAAGCTCGTTGCATTCGAAAAAGGCTTCATCTCCGAGGAAGGTATCAAAGACCGTGAATGGTACAAGCATCTTGGGGTAGCCCCAGGGAAGTGGTTGGGTAGGTTCCACAGACTGGGCGTTGCAGTGCATATTGATGGATTGTGTTGTTAGGCTACGGCGCGACAACGTTCCCTGGAATCACTGAGGCGATAACCATGGACGGAGATGCAGTTGCGGTTGATCATGAAGTTGAAAGGCTGAAGACTCTTATCGATGATCTGACCGAGCGGATCTCACTTTAATGAATGTTTGTCGAATCTCGCATCCTTGGTCAAGGATTTTTCGTGGTGTGGAACTCGATGTAGCACCTATGTAGTTCAAACCATACCTTGCATGACATTGGTTTAACACGTACATTACGAGGGGATCTCTACCCAGATAACGCATACCTTCGCGCATATGGGAGTACTTGTGCGTTATGAGGTTCGCCTGTTTGATTATGATAATAAGCACATATCAGCGTTGCTATGTTAGGCGATTGGGCGTGAGCTAAAATAGACAAATCCGAAGGTGTCAAGAAACACTCGAGCGGCATGCCTGCCAAGACCGCTGTCACAGCCAGTAAAACATGGGAAAGTGCGAAGGCATCCCTCTCGATATTCGCCATTAGCATTGGCATTTCGCTCTTCACCGCGGCATACGAAAGGGCTGTCAATCCTCTTTTCGGTGGAGTTGCAACTGCCAAGTACATCAACTACGTGATATACGGCAGTTCAGCATTAGGCTTCATCCTCCCGAAGCCTCCACGTTCTCTACTTCTGATTTCCCTGGCCATACTCGTTCAGGTTGCTCCACACGCCTCTTACTGGATCGGCGTCTTGGCTGCAAAGAATGGAGATCCAGTGCTTGGGCCACTTGTAACCCATGTGACGGTCCTCGCGCCAGTGATTTATCTTGCAGTATCGCTGGCGACGAGCATTGATGTGAGTTCTTGGTTTCGTCTTGAATGATTCGAATTGATGTTCCTCCACTCCTGTAAATACAGTCTATGCTTGCTACTATGGCTTTGGTAGCAAATGCTTTACAGTTACGTCCGCTCATTCTATTCGTCGCCCAATACCTGTCCTTGGACGTTCGCCAGGATGTTGTGGTGGGTGCCTTCGTCTATCTCTCTTCACGGGGCTGAGAGGCGAACTGCACCTCCGACAGTTTCGTATATTGGGGGGATTAGCGTCCCTTGTCTGGATAGTGGAAAAGCTCGGCAATCTCTCTTTATCTAACGGGACACTCGCATCAAATGCAACGAGGAAATTCTGGGCCATATCGATCATTGCCATGTTATCTTTCCTTCCGGCCCTCTACTCTCCGACTCTTGCAGATTCTGGTGTATTTCCTTACCAAAGCAAGGATTATCCGCTCCGTATACTCTTCTCAACAAACTCCGTAACTGGGGTTGTTGTGGTCGGAGAGTTGTTGCCTCTAGAGGCAGAGGGAGTAGATTCGACCACCTTGCATTCTATTCGCTACCTTCGCGCATCACATTCGCTCTTGGGCGGTGTTTGGATTGGTCCGAGTGTCGTTTCTCTTGATGATGCTCCATCACGAACAGACCTGGCTGGAACACCACTCGGTGATTCCATCTACGGCGCATTTTTTCTGCAGGAAGCGGTGCGACTGGCGAGTAGTGCTCTACGATCCGATAGCACTGAGCGGGAAAATGCTCTTATTATGTGAGTCACTAGATGTATCCTTCGCCATCCTTGTGTGTTAAACCGTTGCTGTAATTTCCAGAGGACTCGGTGCTGGCATCTCAGCTGATGCATTCATCCGACATGGGATTTCTACTACGATTGTAGAAATTGATCCTGCAGTATACGACGCAGCAAGGACATACTTCGGTCTTGAATATCCCGGAGATGACCATGTCTTCTTGGAAGATGCTCGTAACTGGGTATACAAGAGACGGGTTGCTGTGCAATCCAACGATGAAAAGAGCCTTGCCAAATTCGACATTGTTGTCCACGATTGCTTCTCTGGAGGGGGGGTGCCAGAGCATCTGTATTCCGTTGAGTTTTGGAACGATTTGAAGTCGATCATGAAACCAGAAGGTGTAGTCGCGGTGGTGAGCCAGAATTTTCGGCAATTGCATTACCCGCATGAGCTTATCTGCTTGACAGAACTTTGGAGGCAGGTTCGGCACACAGGCGACTCGAGCTGTCGCCACCACGTTGCTGAGGGTATTCGGGCAATGCCGGGTCTTCCATGATTTTTTGGCTCAAATTCCTGAGGATCAGTTACACACTGATTTTCTCAACATGGTAACTTGATTCTGATTCCAACCTTTGAACAAGTGCTTACGGATGAAATAGGTCTTCTTTTGTTCTCCGTCCTCTTATGCGCTTACGTTCCGTCCAGCCGTTGATGCAGATTACCTGCACTCTCCTCTTCGTCGCCACGTGTTGTCCAGCTTAGACAAGAGTGAAGTTTCGATGACCCAACTCAAGGGGGGCAATATGTGGTCGAAAGATACTGAGGAAAATTTTGTGTTGACCGACGCGAACAACACGTTGAATGCGTGGCAGAGTGAGGAAGCATTGGGGCACTGGAAGCGTGAGTCACTTCACGCTGTGCGTTAACAGGAGCTTACACACTCGAATAGTCATGAGAAAGATCCTACCAGACATCTTTTGGCAGACGTATTGATCCTACTACGTCTATATCACGTTTTCCGGAGTCCTATAATTCTGGAAAGTACCTCTTTTTGTTTATCCAACATGATGTTGCGTCAGTGAGTGGTGTGATTTCGTGCGAGAAAAGAAAATGCATCCCGGTGGCTCCCGAGGAAGCACGACGCGTGGAGGGTCGGCGCCCGGACAGGGACTACTCAATCGACGTCGCGGGCCGTTTTTTGCGGTTTTCCCCTTGCGAGTCATACAGAACACCCTTCGTGCGAGGCGAGATTGTCAGACGGTGTCAACTGGCGTAGCAGTGCCGTGCCCCTCTCCCTAGCACAGCTCGGAGCCGGAACGGACGAAAAGCACGTAGGTTGCACACGCTGTACAGCTCCGGAGCTTAATATAATAGCTGAATAATGCCCGCTGACCTCAAGACTCAGAACAGTGTTCGCAGTAACGACGGAGTGTAATATGCATGGCGAAGACACATACATCGCAATCACAGTCATGCTCATAGTATAAGCACCCCCTTGACTATCTTTACATCTCCTCTGTCTCTCCTATTGCCTCTGGTACAACACGACGACGACGACGTCGGGAGGTCGAACGGTCATCTCGAGAGCTAGTCTGAGCACGCCGGCGCTTGGCTTTGCCAGATGAGGGCCAACTCGTACCCTGGGAAGGCACCGTAACTCCTGAGGTAGACCTGGACCGAGATGAGAGGTATGGACTCATTGGCATCACAGGTGCGTCGAAACCCCGGTTTGAACTCTTAAGCTTTTCATATGTTTGACGACCACGGTCAATTTCTTCCTCTGTTGGACAATCCTCGCTAGCCGGGATGGCGTCGCGCATGTCCCGAAGTATCCGAATGAAGATTTCATGGGTAATAGTCGGCTCCTGCGGAGTCGTGGTGCGAATCTTCGGTGGTTCCGCTGATACAGATAGGGACCATTTAAAGTGATCTCGGAGACGGTTCAGGCCATCTGTGAATATATCTCCAACATCACCTGACGAGAAATATGGACTCAAGCTGGTAAAGAGTGCGAGAGGCGAAGGATCACGTTTCCACGCGAAAATCGATGCGTGGCTGCAACCATGAACACCAGGTGTGGCCCAGGCCGGGACACCCTCGTCCGTCCTGGCCTCATCTAGAGGCATGCGGAAAGTGGACTCCCAAGTCGGGTATTGGCTATCGCTTGAGTTATAGGCTCTCTGGTTGGCTGAGTCCCAAAGTCGGCGTTTGAGGTAAGGACCACTCAAGTTGACACACGTGATCCATAGGAGCCAGAAGAACGACTCAAGGTCGTGGTGGACTTCATGACGCACTTCACCATTCAATCCTTTGGGAGAGAGGAGCTCTGCCGCCAGGAAGGGGTAGGTGCCCTGACGACCAAAGAGATCGTTATATGGGGGTATAGAAAGAAAAGAACGCTCTCACCGTTACTCCAGTTAGGTTATCGTGTCGACTCGGGTCACGGATCTCTGCTAAACCCCAGTCGCCTAAGATGCCCGCCCTTTTGGTATATGTTCCATCTTGTGGCCAGTCAGGAATGACGTTCGGGGTGTCCAGATTAGACACCATGAACCAGACATTGGTATCACTGATGTCAGAGTGCAACACATTCTTCCTTAGGCCGTTGAAATGTCCTGTTGGAACGATGATTAATTATCATCGTTGGAAGCCGTCAAACGCATAGCTCACCCGCAATAGCACACATCAAACCGTTCAAGAACTCGCGGCGACATGAGAACCATGCGAGAGAAGTCCCGCAAGTCTTAGATAGAACACGAATATGGAACCTTGGTTCGTATGACAGAGTATCGGTGAATCGGGACAGGATATTCTGGGTGGTATCAGCAGACGGTTGTCCGAGTGCATCAGAGTCACCATTTTGCGACGGGGGATTATGAGAAGGACTGCAGCAATTAGGTATTTCCGAAGCTGCAATGACAGGTATCCCGGGGAGATTCTTAGTGTAATCCCAAACATCTTCAATATGTAGGCAATCACGAAAGATACCGAATTTGTCACTTTCTCCAAAGATAGAAGCTTCTTCCTCGTTCGCGAAAGGCTTGGGATCTTGGAAAGTAAGGTGGTTATGAATGTCGATGTCATTGGTTCCTTCGGGGAGCCAAGAGTCCTTGAGGACATAACTGCGTTTTCCCGAGGACTCAAGCGTTGAGCACAGAGAGACCTTGGTGCCCCTCCCCTTTATAGACACGTTTTGGAATAGCTTGACAGGAGTAACGAGCACCTTCAAACCCCCAACATAGAGTTCGAAATAGCCCTTGCCGAGGTCGATGAAATTCTCATCAAAGCCGTGACAAGTAGAGTCAACAAAAGATAGGTTGAGGAGGACTTTGATAAACAGCAAGGGTTCTAGGTGGATGTCGAACCGGCGAGAATAGATGATAGCGCCGCGAACATAGAGCGCCAGTTGAAACTGAGAGCCGCAGAGACAGCATCCAATGACGAATCGACGATTAGCCTGGGAGGCCGTAATCAAACCAGCTATCTCTGCCTGCTGGCGCCGCGCAAGGTCGATGTCGCGGGGCTGCTTCTTCACTTCGCAGTACATAATGAGATCTCTGAACAAGACAGATCCCTCGTACTGTAATTCCTTGTTGACGAAGACGACGTCCGGTTTCTTCAACCCCTGTATCATGGATTGCGCATGGGAACGCCAGGCATAGAGAGACCAAATGGGTTGCCACTTGGCATTCGTGTGAAGAGCAGCTTTAAACACCTGCAAGAAATGTAACCCATTAGCTTGGTCATTTGTAACTACCGGCGATAGTACCACTCACCTCATTGAACAAGGCCGCAGTTCGTTGCTCAACCGAGGGATTGTTGATAACACAGGCATTCTCATCGCTTACATGAACCTGGTCAAATCTCCATTGATTATCCGAATACACTCCGTCGCGATCAAGGACATCGTATATCTTTTGGAAATCGCTCTCACGACCCAGGAGTTGGTCACGTAGACTCGTCGAATTGGAAATGAGTGGGAAAAACTCGAGGGGATCCACGACGGACACGTCAGTGGTGAACATGGAGTCCTCGGAAACTCGGCGATCCATTGCTTGGTGTTGAAAGCCTTGTGAGCCCTCATCCATCGGTGGCAAGAAGGAGCTGAGCTATGTTTGAATGAAGAAAAGGTTAGAAAATGAAAGTCGAAGATCGAACAGCCTGAACCGTGACCCACGGAGAATGATTAATGATTTCTGACGCATGGATAGAACTCCGATTGTCTGTATGACGACCAGCCAGCGACAAACAGATTCGATTGAAAATCGAGAGGCAACACAACAGATTTGTGGTGGGCGGGTACATTATTGCTAGATCATGCGTTGTCTTGTTTCGTTCTGACATTCTCGTCACTAATTTTATTGGATAAACTCCGAGTCAGCTCGTTCCCATCAAGGAGACTTTCCTTATAGAAACACAATCTTTGCCAGAGTTGACATGACTTGCTTGCGTCGTTCACTCACTCTCTTCAGAGATTTGCCTTTGCGGTCAAGACAAAGATACAGTACTCTCGCAGAGGTCTGCACATTTCATTTCATATTCTCTCAATTCTCACCGGATCTCACCCCTGCACTCAGGATGTACGTTCCGATTCGACGTTTCGTATACCAATCATCGACTTTTCTGCGTTTCGTGTCGCCACCGCTCCGTCAGAGAAACGCCGCGTCTCGGACGACATTGTGAACGCCTTCAGAGAGGTTGGCTTCGTGTACTTGACTGGTCATGGTATCCCTGCAGACACGATCGACAATGTGTATAAGAAGGTAAGATACCGAGGATGAAGTTTGCTTGTCAGCGTACGCTTAACATACCTTCCGCAGAGCGCAGCGTTCTTCAACTTACCCCAGGAAGTCAAGGTAGGGGGTCTTTGAGCTCCGTATTCAAATGTTATCGCTGAGTGGCGGGTACCACAGGATCAAGTCGCCTGGGACGACCCTCGTGCCAACCGGGGTTATGTCAAGATAGGCCGGGAACGTGTCACACAATCTTCCGATGCAGCAGAGATAGCAGCTCTACGCGCCAAGGCTCCAGACACGAAAGAAACGATGGAGATCGGCCGTGACTGGGATCCCTTGTGGAAGAATAAATGGCCAAGGGAGGTCGATTCCCCCGAGTTCAAGCAAACCATGCTTCAGTTCTTCCAGGCAAGTTCATTGTTCGTTCCTTGGACGAGAGGGTCGTGTTTTTACTCCTACTCTGTCGTTAGACATGCCACGAGTTACACGTAGCCGTGATGCGCTCCATTGCGTTGGGGCTGGATCTTCAAGAGTCCTTCTTTGACAGAAAGATCGAGCAGCAGTGCCATAACTTGAGGCTCCTCTCGTACCCCTCCATCCGCACCAAACTACTCTCCCAAGAGGGGCAGGCACGAGCAGGCGCGCATTCAGGTATATTCACGACCAGAAGTTCTCAGTTTGGTCCGACCGTTGACGTCATGTCTGCAGATTACGGAACTATAACCTTGTTATTCCAAGATTCCGTATGTAGACGTGGGTCGCTTCGTGTTCGTTGATCTTGACCGCGTTCGGATCACAGGTCGGAGGATTGGAAGTTCAGAACCCACATACCCAACGGTTCCAGCCTGCGCCCCCCGTTGTACGTCAGGATTTCGTCTTCGAGTTCGAGCGGAGCGCTGATGCCAAGTCGGTTAGCCGGGAACTATCGTGGTGAATGCTGGAGATTTACTAGCGCGTTGGAGCAATGACGTGCTCCGCTCCACGCTCCATCGTGTCGTGGCTCCACCGGCACAGAAGATCAGCGACACGGAGAGTATGACGTCTGCGCGTCAGTCGATCGCTTTCTTTTGCAATCCCAACTTCGATGCGGAGATTGCTTCCCTGCCAACCTGTGTAAGCGCATCGCATCCCAGCCAATACAAGCCTGTGACAACGGAAGAATATATCGTCGGGCGTTTGGCAGCTACTTATGACTGATCGCCGTGTGACGACGCTGGGATCATGTCTGTAATAGAGGATGAATACGTAATATGTGTATGTCTTGGGGTGGATGCATCATGCGACAATTCAATAAGTAACAGGACTCGTGATGCGCGTACCGGAGCAGGGCGTAACAATATGCGTGGAAGCAGTCCAAACGTATATGTAGTGCAGTCTATGGATGGGATCGGCCAATCATCATTCCTTACTTCTGAGCAAGCCCAACGTATGTTGGCCACCACATGAGACTGCGGAAGCCAAGAACTTGCCGTCTCTGCGCACGACGGGGATGGGAGTCTTGGCTTCCTTCCCTTTGACCCCTAGCTCCCCTTGGGCCTCTGCACCCCATGCGTAAAGGATACCATCTCGCGAGATCGCCATGTTGTTGTGCGTTCCTGCGGCAACGTACACGATGGGATCTTCAGATCCATCAAAGGAGACCTGTAGAGGCTCGGCGATGAAATGGGTGTTGGATCGCGCCTTGTATTTTTCATCATCCTCGCTTATGCCGAGCTGACCGTCATCGCATCGACCACAAGCATACACCTTTCCGGCAGCTGTCAAGAAGAGAGAATGGTGATCTCCACCGACGATCTGGATGACGACATCTCCCAAGAGGGCTTTCTTGCAGAGCGACGGGATTTTCTTTGGTGATTGGATTTCGTCCGGGGCCTCGAGACCAGTTTGGCCCATTGTGTTGAGGCCCCAAGCCCACAAGTCTCCAGATTCGTCGACAGCAAACGAACAATAGTTTCCGGTACCGATGACGACTGCTCGATTGGATCGAGCACCAAGTGTGATTTTTTCGGGAACGGTGCCGTGAATTTTGCGACGATCGATGATTTTGCGACCAAGTTGGCCTTGTTCACCAGCGCCCCAAGCGTAGACGTTGCCATGTGTGGTTAGCACGAGCAGATGGTTATTCCCAGCCGCGACGGAAACCGCCTTCTCGAAATCGCCGGGCTTGTGGGGCAAGTTGAGGATAGATACGGGCAGGAATTCACATTTGGCGTCGCTAGAAAAGCCGAGGGATCCTTCGTTGGCCTGTTGTTTTGTGTAAATCGTTGCAATCGGTTATTGAAAGGAGGAGCGGATAACACTTACGCGGAAAGACCCCCAAACACGCAGGTCGCCGTCCGAACTGATGGCGGCAGATATACTGTCGCCCGCGGCGATGCGGACAGCACGGAATTTCTCGTCCACCAAGGACTGTAATGGGTAAGGGAAAGAGGTGATGGTGTCGACATCGATAAAGGAGCCCGGGTTGTCGGGATCAGGGACGTCCTTTGTTACACGTCCCAACGCGGCATCGTCGTTCACACCACAGGACCATACCTATGGGGGATAAATGATCAGGGAATAAACGACGACTGGAGAATGACATACAGTGCCCTTTTCGTCGATGAAAAGGGTGTGCAAACCGCCGGCTGCGACTGCCTCGAGGCCTGCACCTTCGGATCCAAACACGCCTTCCCTTACTTTTTCATCGACCCATGTATTCCGCTTGGGGAAGGAGAACTCGCCGAGAGAGTCTGGACCCAATCCAAACTGACCAAAGTTACCCGCACCCCAAACGAATAGTTGGTTGGCGGGCCGTGGGTGGGTAGGAGGTGTTGGGAGGGGGTTGAAATAAGGTTTGAGCTGCTGTGGCTCCTCCACCACGGCGGGTAGGCCATTGAGGGTGGGTTTTCTGCCGAGTTTTCTGCTGGATGCGTTTCTCTTCAAGGTGGCGGCTTTGGCATCTTCGTTATCGGATTGCGCTCTAGAGCGTGCGCGCTTACGTGGAGGGGAATCGCGCACAGGTGAGGACGCGCGCTTGGAGGATCGGGTGGTCTTGGGAGCCGGTTTGGTTGGTTTGGTTGGCGGTGGTGGTGGTTTAGCAGTACCGTTAGTCTGAATAGGAGCAGCTCTGGCAAGAACGCTTGTAGTGGGACCGAGAGAAGCAGCTCTAGCTGAACGTCTTGGAGGTGGTTGAGTGGACATGACTAGAGAGAGAAAGTTAAAGAAGGTCCGATTTTCCGAGAGCAAACAAGGTCATCCGAGTCACGTGATAACGCGGTCAATGAGCACAGCCATCGACAACAACACACATGTCTCGCAGACTTCTTCATCTTCATCAGCAGTGCTTCACCGTGTACAACCCTGCTACACGGAAACCAATTCGCTCGTTCGTCCGTCTATTCTTAATACTAATCTCATCTCCTTCTCACGTGCAAACAGCGTGGATGCTGCCACTGCTCAAGATGTGGATGCTTCTGTGGCTCGGGCACATGCCGCGTACAAATCTGGGATATGGTCCAGAGCACCCCTTCTCACCCGCTCCACCGTTCTTGCGCGCCTCGCTCAGCTCCTCGAGGAGCACGTCCCAGCCATGGCAAACATAGAGACCCTGCAGACTGGAAGGGCTATCCGAGAAATGACTGCCCAGATTGGTCGTTTGCCAGAATGGCTGTGCGTCAGTTCATTAACAAATAGATGGCCACGACTCAACCAAGCGATGCAGCCGTTATTACTCCGCTCTCCTGAGGACACATCAAGGCTTTGTGGCACCAACGCATGGCAAGTTGATCAACTTTGTACATCGCGTTCCGCTCGGCGTAGTCGCGCAGATCACTGTGAGCCTTTAAACAACCACTGCGTTTCTGATACAAAACGAAATTAGCCTTTCAATCATCCCCTGCTCATCGCTGTGAAAAAGATCGCTCCTGCGTTGGCTGCCGGTAATAGTGTCATCATCAAACCGTCCGAGGTAACTTTCCTACGCTTTCTTGGTCGTTGGATATCCGTCCACATAAAACTAGCTCGCCCCGCTTTCGTTGCTCGAATTCGCCAAACTAACACAAGAAGCAGGGGGTCAGTGGCCATTAGTCTTTGCATGACGTGTCAGCCGACCAGGAACTAGTGCCCAACGACGTGTTCACTGTATTACCTGGATACGGACATACCACTGGGAAACAACTCGCCTCTCATCCACTCGTTCGAAAAGTTGACATAACGGTAAGCAGCCACACATAACCTCGGTATTTCGTATCAGCAACTCTCGTCAAAAGGCTGGAACACAGACCGGGCGCGCAATAGGTGCTGTCGTTGGTGCCAACTTGGCTGCATTTACTGCAGAGCTCGGTGGCAAAGTGAGTTTTTACACGGCCCCTTGGACCCCTAGTTGATGCCGTGATCAGGCTCCAATTGTTGTGTTTGATGATGCAGACCTTGTGGCGGCAGTGAATGGCGTCGCCTTTGCATCGTTCGTCGCCTCTGGCCAGACATGCGTTTCGGGTGCTCGGATAATCATTCAGGACAAGATATATGACAAGTTCATGCAGGCATTTCTTGACAAGGTTGAAAGGATACAATCGCGCATGGGAGATCGTAAGTTTCGTATCGTCCTTTTCCGTTGTGTGGATATCGATCGTCTACAGCTTCAAATCCACAATCCTCGATGGGATCCGTCATCTCTAGTGAACATCTCGAGCGGATCGAGAGGATGGTTCAGAGCCGCAAAAGCGGGAGCATCGTTGCCGGCGGAAAACGAATGACCGGGAAATCCGCACTGGACGGTTTCGATTTCTCCGGGGGAAGCTTCTATCCCCCAACGGTCATCACGGATGTGGACATCAAGGACGAGATATGGCAAGAAGAAATATTTGGACCCGCGGTGGTGGTCAAGAAATTCCATGTGAGCAGCAGTCTGACCGTTCGGGGAGCGACAATAATTTGGCGGCCCGATGTAGGAAGAGGAAGAAGGTATAGCTCTTGCCAACGAATGCAAGTATGGACTGGGCGCAGGAATATGGACCTCTGATCTATCAAGAGCACATCGCGTTGCGGATGCAATCGAAGCAGGTCTTGTATGGGTGAATACGCACCATCGCAACGATCCCAGCTCTCCTTGGTATGTGCTTATAAAGTGATGTATGCATGGGATGAACCTCATTGGTTACAGGGGCGGCATGAAGGAAAGCGGAATCGGCCGGGAGAATGGAATTGAGGCATTTGAAGCATGTACGTATGACTATCCGAGAGTGAATCCGTCTAACACGGACTATAGACTCCCAAAGTAAATCCATCATTCTCAACACGGCGACTGCGGAGCAATCCCGCGTCACCGATGACTGGTTCGCAGAACACGATGATTCAAAGCGATATGGTTAACACCTGCTTCCTGCCCTGTAACATTTGCTGTAGCGATTATGTGACAATGTCCACAAGTGCTTCTAGAAATACATCCTCGTATGACAAAATTCGGTAAGATTGAAGTGTGTGATCCCTAGTATCCTGTCGTCTTGATAGCCTCCTTGTGACTCGGCTGTTACGAGGAAAGTGAGCAGGTTGACATTAGAATGATGGAGCACATAAGACGCACCTCGTCGAGCTCGACTGGTGGTTCGTCTACAAAATCTGGGGCCTTGTTGAGGTCAGCAAGATACGAGGTCCCTTCCTCCTCTTCCTCGAATTGTAATGCATCGAGTTCTGCATCGAATTTGAGCAATGGGAACGCAACGGGAAAGAAAAACAGACCAGCTTCGAGATCCGCTTCGTCAAGTTCGTCAGGCACAGCGTACGATCTCCCCAGCGAATCTTGTATCTCGTTGGCCTGTTCCAACAAGTCCTCCATATCATAATGCATATTCTAAATCGTCGTCGGGTAAGGTCAACGATCGAGTCGCTTGTCATATCGTCCGTTCACGGCACGCACCTCGATCTTGTCGATATCGATCTTGCCGTACTGCTTCCTCATCTCCTTGTTCGCGAGTTTCATCGCATCCACAGTAGCCATCGTGTTCCTCAGGTTCTCCGTTGCGATCGCGGCGGACTCCATGTTGAACGATTGTTGGGCGAGCTGGGCGAGTTGGCCTTCGTACATCTTTTTTTGTCGGAGGACGCGAAGGGCGCGTTGTTCGATGGCCCTCTGTTTGAAACGCGCGCGGAAGAAAGACGTCAACGTTGGCGTGAAGCGGTGTGAGTAGTAGTTACGATACGTCCTCACCTTGCCAGGTCCGTTCCGGAGCTTGCTCATCTGCTCCTTGTATCGCATCAGCTCGCCGTCGAGTTTCTTGATGTTGACCTCGATCGAGGCTATCCGCGTATCCGTCTGAGTCGTGGCATGAGCGCGGGTCAAGGATGGATCGGGGAACGACCCACGGAGTTGATGGCATCTTGGAGGGTAGGTTTTGGCTTCTTGGCGGAGGAGGTGCCGAATATTCGATTCATGGCGGAAGATGTAACTTGTAGATCCGAGGTCAGCCGGATATGTATCGTGTCACACCGGAGCCACGTGGACCTTTGTGTAAAACGTCTCAATATTGGTTACAACAAAAAGGTTACATCGACTACTATCTAAACACCAAACATGCTTCATGACAAGAATCCCTTCACGGCTCCCCCGACATTGAGAACATCGAGCCTGCGAAAGTAGTCAGATATTGCTGCCGAAACGCCCGATATCCATGTCAACTGTTGGGATCAACACGCGGGGCCCCATTCAAAAGATGTCATGCCCAAACACTCGATGCCATGTCCAGGATCAGACAGGGAGGTATAACTGGCACCGCACACTTGGGGTATATAACCCACTCTCGGATTGTGGCGCTCTTATCGCCCCACTCCCATGGTAAAGAACAAGACGAGACTCACAAGAAAGTGTCGTGTCCCCACACGCCACCGAGCTCAAAGTAACTGACTTGGGAATTGCCTGCCATTCGGAGGGCATCGACGAGTTCGCGTTGCTGCTCGACAGGGAACAGGATATCGCTTTGCACACCCAAAATAAGGATGGGCGTGGACATGAGGGGAGTGAGGCCGTTGGCCAGATCTTGCAGGTACGCAGGTTGATTGGCTGGTGGGGGATGGGACTTGGAATGCGAGGAAGTTTGAAACGGGGTGGAGACGGCAGGATGGGAGGAGGACGATCTAGGGGAATGCATGCCAAGCTGTTCCAGGGCAGGCAGGGTGAGATCGAACAGATCCATCGCCTTGGAGATGTAGAGGAGCGAGTTGGCGTCATACTTGAGGCAGAATTGTTCTCCCTGAGATAAAGGTGAGTTACTGCTTTTGCCAAATTAGAAGAGAAAGTACTTGATGGTCGAGATAGGTTTCGATGAGGAAATCTGGACATAGTTTCGGAGAGCGAGCAGCGTCTGGAGGAGTATCGTCGCGCAACATGCGACCAAAGCGCAAGTCCCATTCTGGGCCAGAGCGGTAAGTAATTGTGGCGATCTCTGAGAATGGGTTAGCTTATGTGACCGTATGGCGGGCAAGGATGGACTGACGGCGCGCGAGCTTCATTCCGATATGGGGAGGGAGGCCATCATAGTAAAAGCCGTTGTTCCAATTAGGGTCTGCCATGAGGACTAGGGAGGGGATAATGGAAGGAGATAGGGAGTGTGGCAAGGTACGAACCACTTCTCTGAGCATAGCGCATTGCTATGCTTCCTGGGCTGCTTCTTGCTGTGCCGCTGATGCTGACTACTTTGCTAATACGATCAGGGAACATCCAAGCTGCGGCGAGGCTCTGCATTGCACCCATGGAAGAACCGACAGTGGCGTAAAGTCGATCGACGGAGAGGGAATCCAGTAGCTTGAACTGGGCCTTGACCATGTCGAAAATGGAAACGATGGGAAAGTGCGTGGCGAAATGTTTGCCGGTGGCTGGATCGATAGAGGAAGGGCCAGTGGAGCCATAGCATCCACCTAGGACGTTGGTACATATGACGAAGAAGCGGTTTGTATCGAGTGGTTTTCCGGGACCGATGAACTTTTCCCACCAGCCCGGAGCGGGATTGAGTTGAGTGGAAGCGGCATGTGAGGAAGCGGAGAGGCCGGTGTGGAGGAGAATGACGTTGTCTCTGGCAGGAGAGAGCGTGCCCCAAGACTCGTAAGCAATGTCAAAGGAAGAGAGTTGATCTGAATACGTCAGGGGGAAAGTATGCTGGTGATGATAGACCGTGTAAGAGAGAGGACTGGGACGTGCATAGGGCGGTTCTGGACCAGAACTGATAAGACGAGATTCTCTTTCGGCATGAGCATCTACACAGGGAAAGGATGGAACGGCAGCAGAGGAGGAGAAGCGAACCGAGAGCGGACCGAGACAGCGCAGCGTTCTAGAGAACATCGATCCGTGCGACCCCCCCTTTGTGACCCCCCAGTGCACGTTGCACTCGCCCGTCTTGCCATGAGCGCGTCGGTGGTGGACACCCCCACCAAGAAATTTACGGTCTGTTTTACTTGTACTTTATTTAAAATCTCATTGACTTTCTTTGCAGTCACTCAGGTCTTTCTTTCGTTCCCGTTCTCGCTCTCGCACTCGCGAACGTGACATGCCATCCGACCCCTCTCCATCATATCTCCTCCCTCCCCTTCCACCCACAGACGCTGACAACCCTCCCTCCAGCTACGTCCTTCGCTCTCAAAACCGTCCCATCTCCTCTACGACCACCGCCACCCATTCCACCATCACCCCGCTCCCCTCCGATGTCCTCAGGAATCGCATCAGTCGCGGACGACACACATATGCATATCAGCCACAGAGTACATATACCCACACCGTCATTCAAGATCACGATCAGTCCAGCATCTCTTGCGAATGTGATTCTAACGACCATAACTTTCCTCGCTCACAAACACCCTCTTCATCCTCCCGCAAGCTGGTTTTGCCCTCCTTTTTCGGTATTTCACTCACTCGCAGATCCTCTTTGTCCGCCTCCACCTCACGCCAATCAATCTCTACCTCCGAGACGAAAAGCTCCCCCACCGCCGTATCCGAACCCAAGCCAAAGTCTTCGAGAAAGCGATCCTTTAGATTTTCATCTCGTCCCTCCACTGCAAAGTCTGTCGACGAATCCTCTTCTACCACGTCGCCCTATTCCATCCCTGTCCCCTCCAGTCCACTGCCTTTGTCCGCCAGCCCCCGTCGCAGATCATTCGGTCTAGGCAGCTCTCAGCGCAGCACACCAAAATCATCTTCGGGCCATTTGCCTCTCCCTCACCCACTCACCGCTCCACCCCCTCGCTCACATGGTAGAAGACACTCGGTCGCTTCAGAACGTCCGCCACACGATAGTGCCGTTGCTCTTCCAGAAGAACCCTCACATCGGAATGTCCCCAAATCTACTCATATTCTTCCCGACGGCGCAGGCCGCAATAAAGGCAAGGAAAGAGAAAGACTGTTTCCAAACTCGGAATCCCTTCTTCCCGACTCTCGTTCGTCCGTTAATTTTATTTCCAAATCTCTCCCCGCAGATCCTTCTCCTATATATCGTAATCACCTTCCGTCCCAACTCGCAGGTCATTCCGTTTTCACACATCTTTCTACCGTATATTCCACTATCGAGGACGAGAATGATCAACCTTCCCTTCTCGCACCACATCCCATACCCTCGGTACCCCGCATCATCCATACCCCACCTACCCCGCAGCGACCCGGAGAGTTGGACTCCCCCTCGATGCAGAGCACTAGTCTGCCTGCAGTAGATCCCGTCGGAAAGCCTGGCACCACCAAAGGCAAGACAGTCACCATAGCCCACCAAGAACAAGTCCTTGTCTCATCCTCCAATTCTCACGGAGATATTCCACACCAACCCGCTTCGTCAAAAAGTCGATTCGCCCCCCGATTCTTTGGCGGCAAAGATTCGCGCAAACCAAAGGACGGCAACACGCAGAAATCCAACAGGCGGACAGCCGCTGCTTCTACACACATCGCCAGCCTCGCACGCAGCATGACAAACCATCGTAGTAAACTTGGTAGCTTTGACTTTGAACGCCCCGTTTCTGCGCTCAACAGGCAGGGCTCCAAGGATAACACGTCCCATGCAAAATCTAGTCTCCACTCATTAGAGCGGACCATCTCGAATGACTCGCGAGGCGGAAACTCCCGCTTTATCCCGCAGGATTCCGGACAATCATCCATATTGTCTCAATCAGGGCTTGGTCATACGGCAGATGTATCGGTCATGTCCTTTTCGTCCGTATCCCTCCAGACAAAGTCGACCGGCAAAGGTACTACTGGTAATACCCCACCGGCAGGACAATCCTCGAGTTGGAGTCGCGTGTCGGGCAGGCATGTTCTACGCACGTCGCATGGAACGCTTGCCTTTGAGCATCCTGCTTCCGTTCCTAATTCTCCGAACCCTCGAACCCTCAATTTGACAAGCGGACCAAATCAAAACGACCTCTCTGGACTCTTGTCTGGTCTTGCTCAGTCGCAGACGGCAACTCTGCCGAACAACGCCTTTGATGCCCGAGCGAAGCATTCGCGGACCCAAAGCTACAACACCTCGGATTATGTTGA
>JBBPNG010000242.1:0-29948 GCA_038091095.1 Leccinum incarnatum
CCATCCGAGACAAAGCTTCGCTCTATGTTACGCCGGAGCATTTCCGAGCTCTTCAACGTTCCCCGCATAACTTCCTCCGTATCAGCGAAAGCGAATCTAGCTGCTCGCAGGCAGTTCGTGATGGCCTTGGACGGGCCGGGGATCTCACGGGATCCGTTCGCGTTCTCCATGACGTGGTCCCGAACGAATTGCATAGGAGTGGCATTCAAGGCTGACGTATACTACCAGAACCTCGAAACCCGTGCGATTGTACATTTGTGCCGCGTCTCGGAGGACGATGGTCCAGTTCACAGCATCGATTGGCGCGGTGGGCCACATTCGCATGTACTGGGCCTCGGCACGGCGAGTGGTAGTGTTCGCGTTTGGGATGCATTGTCACTGACGCAGATCGCTGATTGGTCGGACGATGCATCACCTGTTGGGGGTATGCACTGGTGCGAGAGTGTGTTGGCTGTTGGAAGGAAAGATGGACGGGTGACGCTCTTTGACATACGAACTCCAAAGGAGATCCGACAGTTGAAGGGCCACAAACGACATGTCCACGGCGTCAAATGGTCACCTGATGGCCGGCATCTGGCAACTGGGGATCACTCTGGCACCGTCCATATCTGGGATCAACGGGCAACTGACTATCTTACATCCGGCGACAAGAAACTTCTTGCAAAGCATGAAGGACCAGTGAAGGTAGGCTGTATTCTTTGGTCCTGCGCGTCGTCAAATTGATCTTGGTAGGCCATAGCATGGAGCCCATGGCAAAACAGTCTCATTGCAACTGGTGGAACCTTCCCGGATGGTGCAATACGAATCTTCGACATTAACAAAGTCTCGTCCGTCTCACCCCCGCTGGTCATCAATGCGAGTACCAACGTTACCTCGCTTCATTGGTCGCCGCACTGCAAAGAGTTGCTAAGCACACACGGCTTGTCTTGGACGAGGTCTCAATCTCTCTACGAATACCCCCCTACGACGAAAGAGGCACCGGTCACCCCATTTACCAACTCCATGACAGTACATTCGTACCCTTCTTGCGAGAGAATAGTTTCCGTCGTTGGTCACAGCGCTGCCATCGCACATTCATGTATCGGACCAGACGGCTGCTCCATATTTACTGTTAGTCCTGCAGAGGAGACGATCAAGATGTTCAAGGTTTGGGCTCCGGCCGAAAACCTGGAAAGGGATGACAAAAAAGGACTCAGTCGGAAGAATACCATTCGCTAGAATGCTCATCATAACTGTATTGCGCATCTGTACTCGTGTACACTCGTTTGTAATACTGATCCTGCTTGGACTAGGATAGTAATGTATTCTTGCATTGGGCGCCTATTGTTGTACTACCAATAATATTCAAATTCTTGTAATCTACCCGACGGCCCGCTCCTGACACATAGCCTCTCGTAGTAGTTTCACACGTGGCTTCAACATCGGACGTCCACCAAGGAAAGCTCCATGGCACCAGCTGGGACACCAGGAGGTTGGTAGATCTCTGCACATGTCGTCGCCGTAGATTTATTGACGTCTTCTCTCCGTCGGCGGCTCGCAGAACCTCGAGAAGGCACCAAGCCCGAGCCACTCGGCAACGACGGCTTGCTTATCCTTTTGACGACCTGCACTCTGATCCTGTTGTACATCCTGTGGCGCCGCGCAAACAGCTTGCGTGCCGTCGTGTCGCATCAGCGAGTATCTCTTTGCTTGCGCTTGCAGTGCAATTTTCCCTGACAGCCGCTCCGCAGACTGAAGACATGGACCACACAGGAGGGTCGGATTCGGCTTTCCGAGGACGATGGACCTGCAGCGACAGAGTTCTTGGCCGACGACGAGGTACCTGGACCCACTACCGAGCACAACGATCCGCCCCAGGCTCCAGCACTGGTCCCCTTGGAGGGTCAGGGTCAGGCTGCGGGATGACACAGTCTGCCGTGTGGCAACTCATCTTCCTATGAAAAGTTTGGTGTGTCGGACAATTCATCCACTCTATCTACCCCCACTCGATGTACGATTCGTCTCCGTCCTATGATCGAGCGAACAAGTTATTTGACCCTCGACGGTAACACTGCTACCAGTTCCAAGTACTCTAGGTCATATACATATATTTCCCCCGTGCGCGCTTCCAAGAGAAGAGAAATTGTCAAATGAAAACCGAGTCATCTCTGGCAGCCCATGATTCAGATGCGACCGCGCAAACCGCGATGTTGTAGGACGATATGGCCAGTGGCTGCAATGGACTTTTACTTTATTTTCCTTGAAACTCTGGGCACCGAGGCGACAAAAACACTTTGATTGTCTGCGGGTGAAGTGGTTAAACACAGATTAAATCATTCGAACTGCGCAAGGCTCGTCGTCCTTGGGGCATATGGACGATCGGACTGCGAGACGCCTTGCAGTGGTTTCAGGGAGGTTCCTATCTCGTCATGTGGGGCATACGTATAGTATATGGGGTTTCCGTGATGCGTCCGACGGCCCGGGCCATCAGAGCATCAGTGAGTGCCCGCCAGATCCTCCTGCGCCGTGTGCTGTACGATTGAACGTCGTCACGGTGAGGCGCGCATTGGATAGCTGTGCCGCGTCCCGTCAAACCAAAACACTTGCATGCGTGGCTACGCGATGTTCTCAGCGCTTCGATACCAATGGGCGTCCGTCAGTCTTGCCCATTGATTCTGAAACAGGTGCGGGCTAGAATCCACTTGGCAATTTGTTGGTGCGTTACAGTGTTCCAGAAAGATACCAAAGAGTCATTGGCCACTGCGACGAACTTGCTGTTGCTTGAAAGCACGATGCACTGGTGCTTGTTGTTGCTGAGAGTAGCCCATTTTGAAACTATCTTCCCAGTGGAGGTAGTCCCGTCGCTTGATCCTTGTGCCGTCCGGGGACACATCAACCGCGAGTATGCAGTGCCAATGAAACCATGATCGTCATCGTGCATGGTGAAGCTGAACATAGACATGTAACTTTTTGCGCTCCAAATGGTCACGAGGCCAGCAGTGGTTGCAAGCTCCTGCCGAGCACCACTATCCACTTGCCGTCTGGTGACACCGCGATGCTGTCGACTCTGTAGTGACTAACGATGTTGCCATCGGCGGCGGCCCCACCTCCCTGCCATCTTCCACTCGCAAACCTCGGATCTTCGCATCCAGCTTAATACTGCCGGGGCCGCGACGATGTGCTTGCCGCCTGTGAGGAACCTGGGTTCTCAAATTCGATCACTTTTCAGGTTGCCTCTCCACTCGATTCTTGGCCCCCGTTGACACCCTCTTGCCGTGACGCACCGGCCAGATTCCCTGCAATACTGTTTCTACAACACCGTGAGTAGATGCTAATGTGTGTTCGGTGGGTATCTTTTTGGCTGAATAAGACTGAGTCAGGCGGGACAGCAAACTCAGGGAAACTGAGCGGACCGATTTCTGTGAAAATCTCTACGATACCCTCTCCGGTCTTGGCACTGGTCTCGAAGAAAATCAAACCAGCCTCTGCGGCATATGCCTGGGCTTCCTCTCGAGGAACCTGTCTTGGCGATTCCTCTCCGGCGCCAGGACTAGGTGTTTTCTCCGGGGTTGCACCTGAGAGAGGAACAGATGGTTGAACCAAATCGACCTTGGTCCCTGCGAGCGCAATCACGATATTGGGATTGGCCTGTGTTTGCAACTCCTTGACCCACGACTTTGCTTTCTCGAGGCTGGACGCTTTCGTGACGTCATAGAAGACTATGGCAGCCTGAGCGTTGCGATAGTACATGGCCTAGGAAATGGGGATGTAGCCAGTGTAGACGATACGAGGGTGAACGAGCTCACAGCAAGAGAATGGAAACGCTCGTTGCTCGCAGTGTCCCACATTTCGTAACGGAGTACGCGATCCTCTAGACGACATTTCTGAGTCAAGAAAGCCGCACCAATAGTGGGTCCTTTTTTGGTTTGAAATTCGTTGGATACCTAGCGAGGGTGTCCAAAAATGTTTATCCTGTCATGTTACGCTACTTCTGGGTGGTGACTCACAAATCGTAGAGCAGCGGAAGACTTTCCAACGGTGGCCTCGCCTAGTTGGATGAGGGGTGAGTGAAAGAAGAAGCGATTCGAGCACGGGAATGGAGCAGAGAGGAAGGCTGGTGTGTGTGAGAGAGAGAGAGAGAGAGAGACATACCGAGCAGAACGAGCTTGACCTGGACAGATTTGTCCACAGAACCTGCTATTATATCAGCCATGTTGTCGATAGAAAGTCTCTACTGTAAAAGCATAGACAAAGATTCAAGGAGTGAGTGTAGGAACGGGCGAATGATACCGATCGTCTTCTTATGCCGTACATATGGGGCCATTGTGGCGTGCGCCCCTATCAGTTCACACCGGCCGTTTCCGACGCGTTGAATTCATGATCCTCCCTGCCATCTTCCAAACAAACTACATATCTGTATAACATTCGTTCACTAGAACTTTGCCGTTATAACTCCGAGTCGGTAGGATCGATCGATCACTTAACCGAGACAGAAGATTAAACTCCGCTGCATCACTAGCGAGACTAATATATAAGTAACACAGGGCCGCAGGTATGCGCTGGCTCCCTCCAGCGTTCTCCTTCACCTTATAGCCCTTATCATACTTGTTATCTCTGAACCATGCAGGTATTCCCTGCGAATATCCCGGAATCATTCAACAAGATTCTACAGCATGTTCACTCTCTTTCTCCAATCAACGCTGTCGTTGCTTGTACTACCCTTTGGGCATTCGTCAAGTTGATCCGCATGTCGCGCAAGCACATTCGCACTACCAGACTCAGGGGTCCCGCGAGTCCCAGCTTCATATACGGCGTTGGAAAGATGACTTCCGGGTTTGACGACCCAGCCTCTATGTACGAATCGTGGGCCAAGGAGTATGGAGCAGTATATGAAGAACCTTCCACTTTTGGGAGTCGTAGTATCGTCCTGTGCGATCCCAAGGCTATCGCCCACTTTTACGCCAAAGATACTTGGACGTACGTTGGGACACCCCTGTCGAAGGCGGGCATTGAACTCTGGGTAGATCAAAGTTTGGGAGTCTTTCAGGTTCTGACATCATAATAGGTCGGCCGCGGTCTCATATGGGCTGACGGAGAAAGCCACAAAAGGTATCTATAATTTGAATCCGCTGTGGTGAAGAGAAATTGAATTGTTTTGCTACTAGGCAACGCAAGTCGTTGATTTCTGCCTTCGGTATTCCAGCCATTCGAAAGTTGACACCAATATACTATGACTCGGCGCACAAGGTAGTGCCTTACTCTCTTCTGTTTCTGTGTCGTTCTCATGAACCACCACATCACATAGGCTAAAGGTGCATGGAATGAACTCCTCGAATCGAGCGGTGGAGATAGCGTTGTCATCGAAGTACAAAACTGGTGAGCGGCATCTGCTGACGGTAACCAACATTTTGCTGAACTCTCGTGTCGAGGATGAATCACATCGCGTAAGCTTGCCTTTTTCCATATTTTCTATAGTTAATTCTATAGTTAAATAGCCTCGATACTATCGGCCTCGCCGGTTTTTCGCATGACTTTGGATCCCTCGATGGGAAACGCGCCCCCGTCACTCAGATTTTCGACAGCTTTAGCTCATCCTCCACTTCAGCATCGAACGTTGGCATGACCCTTTTGGCATATGCATTCCCACTTCTTGTGAGGATACCCTCGCGGTACTCGACGTTGCTGTCGAAGTTGAACGATGCGATGGGAGAAATTTTGAATGTTTTGTTAGCTAGGACGAAGAAGGACTTGGATATGAATTTGGTCGGCGAAAAAGAGGAGAGGTCCGTTATTGGACTGCTGAGTATGTTCTCCGTTTTTGCAACTGGATGAGTCATTCATATCTACAAAACAGTCAAGGGGGAGAGCGCTGATTCAGGGTTTCAATTGTCGAAGGAAGAAGTGCTCGCGCAGGTGAGCCATATGTGAACAAGTATCAGTGTTTTTCCACATCTCGCTACAGATGAAAGCTCTTCTTATGGCAGGTTACGAGACTACCGCCAGTGAGTTCCTGTCCTATGTCCACAGATTGTTTGTGACACATTATCCACACTAGTTAGCATGACAGTAATACCAGTCACGCAATTCAGATGCCAATGCTTACACTTCTGATTCCCAGTGGGCTCTCATCGAGCTGTCACGAAATCCTGATGTTCAGACCAAGCTTCGAAATGAACTCCTAGAGCATGGTTCGGATCCGACGTACGACCAACTTGCCAACGGGCTTCCCTACCTGGACGCCGTCGCCCACGAAATCTTCCGCATTCACGCCCCGATCCGTGAGACTCGCCGTGTGGTACGTCTATCGTGATACGTATACTTTAACCGTTACTCTAACCTTGATTGCGATGGATTGTAGGCTGGGGAAGACGACATCATTCCTCTCGCCGAGCCCGCTCGCACACGTTCCGGCCAGTCGGTCGAGAATATAACCATCGCCAAAGGAACTGCTGTCGTCGTTCCATTGGCGGCCATCAACACTTCAGCTTCCATCTGGGGCAAGGACGCCAAGGTGTTCAAGCCCAATCGATGGCTCGAGGACGAGCACGGTCACAACGGGATTCCGAACAAGGCCAGGGAGGTCCTCGGACATCGTCATTTACTCACGTTCGCGGACGGTCCGAGAACGTGCATCGGGAAAATATTTGCAATCACCACGTTCAAGGTAAGCGACGGTTTGTTTCCGTCGTTGAGTTTAGGCTCTGAGATCGTGTGTATCTCTGTGCAGGCCGTCCTATCCGTGTTAGTCAAAAACTTTGTGTTCGAACTGCCCGATGGGCCGGATACGAAGATCGAGATGGGTCTGGGGTTCTTCCCGAGGCCCCGCGTCGCTGGTGAGGAAGCATGCCGGGTGCCTCTTCGTGTTCAGCCGTACGTTGGATGAAGGTACGAGCCTGCTCGTCGTTTCTTTCTAAAATATCTGCATCCATACACGTTCTCGCTTTAGTTTTCGTTTTTTGTTATGAATCGTAACGCGCCTGTCCCAGGCCATTGTAATATTTTATCATCGAGTTTTCTCCTTCTGTAGATATGTATGTGGCTAGTCGGCAGAGTCATCCTGTAGTAGTAGTGTCACATTGTTCTGTACAATAAACTTTCCCCCTTTGGCTCACTGGTTCTCTCTGCTTCTAATTTGCTGGTATACTATCATTCACATCATTGCACCAAAGAAATATCACACTTGACACGTATCATCAGAGCACTGCAACTGAGGTCTGGGGTATCTAAAACGGCCTGCAGGAACGGCGGACCAAGTGGGTCATGCCCACCTCAGGGCATTCACACAGACAGAGCTGCAGAAGGGCAGGGGCCGTTAGCTTAGATACTGTACAGTAGTCTGTCTTCCATAGAGCTCATACGCTCCACAATAGGACACAAATTGACTTTAAAAAAAATTACACAACTTCATTCCGACGATGGATCAAAGTTACTTTAGAGTGAGACTCGGAGGGCTGAGCGCTGAAGCGCTGACCAGTCGCTTGAATTTGGGCCGTCCGGCGACGCATCGACCGCGAACATGCACGCGGCCCTGCCAATGAAATCATGGTCATCATCCGAGTGCACGGTGAAGCTGAACGCAGGTTTGTGGCTTTTTGCACCCCAGATAATTTCGAGGCCAGTTGTGGGTGCATTCGCGGCACGTCGAGACGATACCATGAGGTCGGTTTGGTGGATCGCTTGTCGACAACTAACATCAGACTTGATCCCCCGATTCAAAAGCTTCCCGGTCAATCGAGCACTCGAGTTGGCGGCCAGGATCAGAGCTAGTACGGGTATCTTGCGTTTCCGGGGGACGCTGTGGCTCGAAAGCTAGCCAACCGTCTGTGCAAGCTTCCATTTCGTGATTGGGGTCAAAGAACGAGATCAAAAGGCTACTGGTCTTTTTTTATTTTAATTCATAAGCGAGTTGGAACTTGGAGGGGTGTGTGTGTGGTGGCAAGGCAAGTGACCCACCGTGTGAATGACAAGCCTTTGCTCCTACTACACAGGCATCTTCAACCAAGTTCAAACCGTCTAAGTTATGTACTTGTCTAAATTTTCCAGAACAGTGCAAATTGTTGTGATACTTGAAGCTTTATGACGTGGAGATAGCCTCTTCGTTTCATGTTCACAGATTCTTATTGGCCAGTCGATGACCATGACAGGATCGTGCGAGGCCTCCGAGTGCCAGTGTGTCCCTTCTTGAACCTCCACATGACACGGTCTCAACCCCCTCCAGGTTTTGTCACCATTGGCTCTGGAATCTATGTCAACCTCGCCCCTCTGAGTAACTTGAAGGTAGCAGTGCAACCGAACGACTCAGCCCCAAAGTAAGCACGTTTACCAAGCGCTTGCTACACGAGTCATGACCAGATAACACAGTGTAATCCTGATTTTTGGTTGGAGTGCGCTGATCCAAATGTGCCTCTTTTATCCGAATTGACCATTCCTGTTCGTAGTGGGAGCGCAGACACGGCACCTACAACATTATTCCCGAAAATACTCTGAATTATACCCCCGCGCTGCCCAGATCATCGTCAAATGTGGACCATCTTTCATCTGGACTACAGAACGTGGAAAGGTAGAGAATAACAACCTGTGCCAGAAACACCTGTTGATGCAATTTTGGTAGCAAAATCGACTGCGGCCTGTCGTAGAAGTCCTGGAGAGTCTTGGTTGTCTTCCGTCGATCAACCACACCGCGCAGGAAACTCCTCGCGTTCTCGTTCATTCGTTTTCCAATGGTATGAGCGTCGAGCCTTGCAATTTGCTGGATATGCCCTAACGAATCCATCCAGGCGGTGGAATTCAAATGACGTCTCTCGGCCGTCTGTTGTCCTCTAAGTACCCATCCACCCCTCCCTCGCGAAACCTTGTGAGCGCTATCGTCGTGGACTCCGCCCCCTCCATCGGTGACTTCCGGGCGATTTGGATGGCTTTTAGCATCGCCATTCGGAATCCCGTTGCTCGTTACATCGTACTGTTTCTCATCTTTGCCATCCACGCCGTCCGTCTCTCTCTGGAAGCAGGTTTCGGAGTGGAAACAATGGCGACGCGGTATGTCAAGTCGCTTCTCCAGCCAAATTTCCTTCCCTGGATGAATGAGGGAACGCCTCGGCTGTACGTCTTCTCGAAAAAGGACGAACTGGTGCCATGGCAGGCTGTCCAACAACATGTCGATGCTGTGAAAGCATCGGGCCTCAACGTACGAAGCGAGGTATACGACGAGAGCGCTCATGTCGCGCACATGCGTCTCAATCCCGAGCGATACTGGAGATCGATTCAAAGCCTCTGGCACACCGCCTGTCACGAAAGCGAGGCGGCATCCGTCGAGGCTGCTTAGAATAGGTCCCTATCGTAACAATCACTCGAGATCTATAGAGTATATCTGTATCGCACATACACGCCGAGCAATGCGACGTGTAAACTTTGGCGTGCCCGTCTCTCTCCCTCCGTCTCTCTCTCACCCACCCCATGCCAGGCCTCGTCCACGCCGCCAGCACACACCCACGGCGTGAGGACGCCACGTCAATACGAAGTAGCGTGCCCGGCTCTCCCCCTCGCCCTCCCCCTCGATCGCCCTACGTCCGCCCCAGACTTCGTCCACGCCAACTCCACGTCGTGAGGACGTCACGCGACGATGGCACATGCCCCCCCAACTTGAACGTGACGACAAGACGACGCGGCGTGCTGGCAGCAACCACGCCACGACGACGTGACAACGACGACGAACGATGCCGACGTAACAACGAACACGTTGACGACGTGACGACGATGAGTGCCATCGACGGACGCGACGACGACGTACGGCGTGGCGTGCTGGCAACACCACGACACTATATAGTAGAGTTTCTAATTAATTATTTGTATCTACCTTTCTTTTGCTCGGTCTGGTTACTTACTGCAAGTCTCTCGCGAGAACATGATAAGATCCAGAGAAATTTTACAACGTCTCAAAAGTGCAACAAGCAACAATAGTAGAACTCGGGTGCCCAGAGTATCTTTTTAGATCTCGTTTATGATCGTCTTGGGGAACATTTCCTACGTAGACTGTGTACCGGATCCTGTGGTTGAACCACTATGATCTATGCCTAAACAACCCGGCCCGGGGCCCCAACTTCAGTGATGTCTATTAAAGCCCCGGAATGTCCGGACCCTGTAACCACAACCCAACACCCCTCCAACATCGTAACCACCACCACCACGGGTATCCGAAACGCTCTTTCAAGGTAGCCAAGCCTAACTCCAGAGGCCGGTTGATCCGCGTAATTTAATCTCATTCCGGAGGCCCAGACCCACCAAAGGGACAAACTCGCGATCGCTAGTTTTGTTGCACATCTCGGAGACACAGCCGGGCTGCCCACGGGAACCCCGTCCTTTTGACCTCAGTCTGGTCATAGTTCCCAATCCCTGTTTGTGATTGCACGGGAGTACTCTGTGGCAAGCCAGACATGGTCCATCCGTTGTCTAATAGGCTGTTCTTATTGTATCTTGCCGTGCTTGGCAAATTCCAGAGGACGACAAAATAAGCTGAAATCGTAAGCCAAGTCTAGCAATGACATCGTGTAAAATTACTGATCGACCAACAGGCACGAAACTCAGTCACGTATCCAAGCCTTTCAGTGATTGGTGCAGCGAGTTGGACATGTTGTCCAAGCCAGATTCAACTGAGCCCAGTCCGTACTCCCCGCATGCGTATGTTCGCTACAGTGACGTATCTAACACTCCTAGCCATCCAGAGTCGGAGGTATAAGAAGGATACCTGTAGAATGGATATCACTTTCCTAGCTGCCTCCATCACCCAACCCAGACCTCTTGCTTCACTTCCTGGATAATACCATCTGAATCACGATGTTGCGCGCGCATCTCCTCTTGGGCTTTGCAGGCGTTGCTTTCGCTGGCAGCGTTTCCCGGGCGCTTGTGACCCGAGACTCTACCGACGTCGACTCCGCTATAAAATCCTGTCAATCTCTTGTGAAGAGTTGCAACTCGATCTCCCTCGACTTTAGCAACTTTTACAGCTATGTTCCGTGCATAATGCTCACGACGTGCTCGGTTCTGGAGGAAGAGACCCCCACACAGGTCTTAGTGAAGAATGGGGCCTCTACTAATCAGCCCCGTCTTACCGAAGAGGTGTGGTATCATCGCTCAGACTTGCCTATCATCATTGATTGTCTTGGGGGATCTCTAGACTTTCCAATCCATGTCCGGCGGAAACTCGTACATGTCCCAGCAGAATTATATCGATACCTACTACGGTGCTATCTCCCACACGCCCGACGGGGGCACATACCCTAACAAGTAACCTTTCATACGTTGTGTTTGCTAGGACATGCACTGATTCAGTTCAAGCATTACGGACGTCATCGAGCAGTGGGAAGCCATTGCGGCATGGACTGGCTCTTGTGACACGCTGAACATCCCGTACAACAACTTTGCGGTACGGGTTTAGCTCACTCGTTTGGACAGGACGCCTACTTAAATATCTTCTGCAGGACTGGCTGGAATATTCATCGACTCCCGGAGTGTGTGGGGCTGTGGCCTCGTGCAAATCGACTGCCACAAGTCTGACATGCGTACCGCAACCCCCCTCTGACAACGGCTCGTGCGCCGAAATGGTGCAGCAGTGTCAGCTTTTCGCCGACGGTGGCCTATTCCAGAACGAGTTCTGCGTCCTCGCGAGCTTGTGCTATGCGTGGAGCAACACGGACGTTCTTCTCGCTCAACTGTACCCGACGCAAACGCTGCCTCCCACTACCACTCAGCAGGCGAGGCTCTCTGAGGACGTGTTCTATGATATGACCGACTGCGGAGACACGCTGTCTCAGCAGAACGTCGTCGATGCATATTACCGAGCATTGGTACGTCTCTAACTCAGTTTCATGAACATCCTTGACCTTTTTTTCACTTCCTTTTTTCTCCCCAGACTGGCATATGGACGTCTTCGAACGTAACCACTACTCCTGTGCAGACCGCCAACAATGGCCCATACCCTACGTCGTGCGTGACATCGTGCTCGAAAAATCCAACAAAAAACTGACTTGTCGATCACCTCAGACCACAATATGTGACCGCCTTTTGGGGCAATGTCGCCGCGTGGACCGGGAACTGCGGCACCCGCGAAATTCCTTACGCGAACTTTGCTGACTACCTCTCGTATGCCGCGGGAAGTGGTTACCACCCGACCTGTTGATTGCAGCACATATACCCCTCTTGCGAAATAACACTCAATGATCCTGATGGAGCGGATCCTAACATTTGATTCAATGCGTTCGTGTCGAACTGGTTTCGTTCATAGTCTTGGTTTCTTGTTAATTGTGGCAGAATACTAGCGTTGATGCATGGCTTTCATGGTGTTCAAAATGTTTTGCTTGCGTGTCCACTTGCCTCGGAGAGGGATCCGTCGACGTGACGTTGTCTCTAAGATCGTGGTATTCGTCTGCCACTCCAACAGACTGCCAGTGCCAAGTCATGCCTCCGCGTCGGAGGGTCTTCGAGCCCTGTGGCCTTTCGATCACATTCCCCGGTTCTCGCCGAACAACTCAGACGAGGCCGGACGTCGGGTCCGCGACGCGCGTACGCATGAGGTGGGATATTTTACGGAAGCTCTTCTGGGCGATCTTGGCAGTGTAGAGCACACACAGATCAACTTGAAACTAAGGAAAGGATTACTTACATAAAATATCAACTACTTGTGATGCCGCGAACGTTCTGGCCTCATTCAGGTCAGCAAAAGGTCTAGCGAGACCATCTGACTGTCAAGCGGATGCGCATAGTGTCAGGCGTGCAGATGATCCTGGCTCAGCCGAGGAGATGGGCGGAGTCTATTAGTATAAAAGATGCAGCGTTTTACTTCCCTCCGAGAGTCAATCTTCACATCAAAAAATATGTGCCGCTAATCAAGTATTACGCGGCTGGCTGCGATGGACTGCAGCCAGCCGCTTACACCGCAGTAGCCCGAGCGTTCAATGCGAACGATCCTGTCAATCGCTCCCCGGACATCGGACAAAATGATTTCTGCATCTTATCCGATCGCGTTCAGCCCGAACTGACTCAGTTCTATGGGAGCGACGTACCCGAGGATGAACGAGTGACTGAGCGCTAACACCTGCAAATGGCCAACGAAGTCCTCTTCGAGCAACTTGGACGAATCCAAGATGCTCGGCGCCGAAGGCAGGAAAGGGGGAGGGCAGGTTTATCAGGGCCCCGTCCTGATAAACCGGCTCCTTACCTAGGGCCTAATTTGGGTGTACCCGGGTATGATCTGCAGGTTGACCGGGTCACCTGCGGGTCGTGTTCTCTACAGTACTAGAATGTTAGAGTGGGTTGAGTGATGTTAACAATAATCTGTACCAAGTCGGACTGTGAGCTGCCAATGCGATGCTGTAAATGGTTAACTTGAAGCCGCCCGGAGCGTTCAGCGTCCATAGAAGATGCTAGATACTGGGTGGGAGTTAAATTTAAGTACTATCTTTGAAGCACCACCCTTCACATGTTTTTACGCGTCTACCACAGCTCGATTAGAAGGAGTACGATAGTGTCACCAGTTCTGAATAATGAATAATGATGATGGGGACTAGTCTGAACATGATAAAGTGAGAGGAGATACACTAGAGGGCCATGGTTGGAACAATATTGGAGGAGCACAACTTGCGCGGCTTAGTCATCAGACCCAACCTTCAAATTCAATTTGATCGCAAGTACTTCAAAGTCTTGGTGGCACGTCCCTGCTATTTCGTCCCTCATCCACGCCCACCCTCGCCGCTAGACTACTTATATGGCGTGGAAGCGCGTGCAGGTTCGGCGTCTCTCTTTGTACGTTGCGATACTCGAATGCCGGACTGCCAGCTTCCGATATTTCCATGATCGACGGCATGAAACCCGGATCGTCCCTCTGTAGTGTCTCGTTGACCAAGAACACCACGTCGATTGGAACGCTTGGAACAAGGAATCAAATGGTGCACAACCTTGATGCTCGACGCCGGGTCGTGTTCGTCTGCCAAACCTTTTGTAAAGCCTTTTAAAACTGGATACACAGTCAGATGAGCTCGACAATGAACAACGCAGGCACTAACCAAACTTTCTGTTGGCCCGGAGAACCTCAGTGTCACCACGGTCAACGCGCGCTAGTAAAGCACATACGAAGCGCTGTAGAAGCCGTTCTCCGCATTTTTGGTGAAGCCCAGAATCGAGGAGACCTGCAGCAGCATTCCTCCCATAGGTCTGTTGACCTCCCTGATGAATCGCATCGCTTCCCTGCTTACCCGAGCCGCGCCTCAAAAGCTGACGCCGAAGACCTCGCCTCGTCCATGGCCTCTACCTCGCCCAAGGTTATCACACCCGCATTGTTGCACGCAACATCGATCCTGCCAAACATTTCTTTGGGCCTGGAAAACGCCGCAGTGACGTCGTTGGGCTTGTCTGGATGACAAGGAGCTTTCGCGGAGGGTGGCGATGAACTTGTTTCCGGCCTTGAGCAGATGTCCGGTCATAGCACGACCGAAACCGAACGAGACGCCAGTAACTGTTCAACGCATACGATGGGCGGCTCTGCGCTAATCGAATGGCGAAGTGGTAGCAACCATCTAAAAGTTCGCGCGGGCCCATGAAGGTTCGATTCCTTGTACTATGTTCCAAACATCTGCATTTTAGTTTTGTTTAGTCTGCCGAGAAGGATCAGTCGACCTGACATTAAACATCTCCAAACTGGATACTAATTGCAGACGAACCCCCTACAAACCCGAGTTCTTGAGCAGACAGTCGTCGTTTTCTAATCGTCATGGTACAGATCATCATTCCAGCTTTCATACCTGTCAGCCACCTCCAGCAGACCCTTTGCCTTCTCCCTCATGCTAGCCACGACCCTCCTGTGCAACGGAAACCGTATCGGCGGGTCCTCGAGTCGCGAAACCTTTTCGATCACGATCACTGCCTTCTCAGGATTCCCGTCGAAAATCTTCGTCGACGCAATGCGCTTCCGAGCTTGTGATGCGCGGGAATTCGGATGCGCGTATGCTGGATGCTGGGGCGCATCATATATGTCATTTTGGAAGATCTCGGTACGGAATGGGCCGGGTTCGATGAGCGTAACCTTGAATTTTATGACAAAAAAAAGTCCGGTTAAAACGGTATCAGTGGGACATGAAAGCACACATATAAACCTTGATGTTCCATGCCGGATCGAGTTCGTCCGCCAAGCATTCGGTCAGACCTTCCAGAGCTAGAAATACGGGCAGAGAAGCTCAATTAGGGAAAAAGAACAATCGATACACCCTGCTTACCAAACTTTCTGTCGGCCGTAAAGAAAAATCAGCTTCACGAGTTAGTAGAACCACCGATACGACACTTACGATGCACTATAGAACCCGTACGCCGCGCCGCCGACGAGGCCCACTTGGGAGGAGACCTGCAACAGTCTGCCACCCATAGGTCTATTGACCTCCCTGAAAAACCGCACCGCCTCTGTGCTTACCCGGGCTGCTCCCCAAAAATTGACGTCGAACACACGCCGCGCGGCCGCCTCGTCCGCAGACTCTACCTCGCTCGACATCACCACACCTGCATTGTTGAACACGACGTCGATCCTGCCAAAGACCTCTTGAGCCTTGGCGAACGCTGCGGTAATCTCGGCTGGCTCGGTTACGTCCGCCTTGACGACGACGAGCTGAGTTGGGGGATAGCGGGCTTGCAGGCCAGAGAGCGCCTCCGGCCTGCGAAGTGTGGCGACAACCTTGTTTCCGATCTCGAGCAGATGCTCGGTCATAGCGCGACCGAACCCAGAGGAGGCGCCAGTGACTGTTTCGAAGGGTGTGGTCAGTAACTCTATTGGGCAACCAACATCGATATGACCCACCAAACCAGATCTTGACATCAGACATAGTTGTTTGTGGATGCTAAGGCAAATATTGTTTAGGGCTAAATTGAGATCTATCGCCAGTCCCATTTATAAAGAGACTGAGAAGATTGTTTAATCTCATCACTTCGGTAAGCCGCCCGGACTGCGTTGGTCCGCTGACAAAAAATCGAGCAAGGTTGCATGGTGTCCCACGCCACACTCGGTGATTTATGCATAAGCAAAATTTAATGACCAATGCGCGCAAAATGCGCGTTGACGAGTTGCTTGTGGAGTAGATGGGAATCTGATGAGTGATAATCCGCTTCTCCACTATCGCATCAGCGTGACAAACGTCAATTATGCAACTGGACTGTGTGGACTTAATATACGTATGGAATAATACGATAGGGAACGAGCTTCTTGTACTTTTCCCAGTCTCTGCCATACCTGTACCGAGGTCAGATCAATAAGCTAGACTGAATTAAGGTGATGCTCACTTCTTTTCGCAATTCTCGTCATCCCTCCTTTGCCTGTGGATAAGTAACACTGCAAAGTAGATGACATAGAAATACGTGATGGGGGTTTCGAATCCCGTTGGGAGAGACCAAGCAAGCGCCATGAGTATGTCACCGCTATGGCATAGGAAACAAACCCAGGGATCAATATCATATTCGCCGAAAACAGGCTAGAAGACGTACAGATAGTTTGGATGGCGAGATCGTCCCCACCAACCCGAGGTAAGCAATCTCGATCCTCTCTCCGTCGTCATGAATTTCAGGTCTGTATTGCTCACGTCAGTCCCCGAAAACGTTACGCAATGTGACTACGCACTCTTTGGATTCTTGCCGTTCCTGAAATCATTCTTCTCTCCGTTAGCGGCTCTGAAGATCCAATAGCCTAGGGCGTTGACAGCCAGGATGCCAACGGTGCCCGCAAGATCCAACTCTACAGGTTTGAAGACAAGATAACGCGCCTGGAGCGAGTACACAAACGGTACCCAGGTCAGATCGCCAACTGATAGCATGAATCCGAAACCATCGGTCGTGATGTCCATGGTTGTCAAAATGGCGGGCTGCACAATAATCAGGACATCGTCAAGAATGAGAAAACAGTCGCTCAGAATCACTCGCCTCATTGTACAAACCATCTGCGACATAAAAACCCTGGAAGGCGAGGACGAGCCACATACTCCACGTGACGTGTTCCCAAGCACCGCGCCTTGCGGCCTGCGCACACACCATGCTGATGTCAATGAGAACCCAGAGGATGAGTCCAGGGCGGAGCTCATTGAACGATTTGATGTCAAACAAGTCGATAGAGGGGTTCAACTCCCGACCGATGTAGAACTGAAAGGACAAGCGTCAAACAAACATAGGATTAAAGGATAGAAAACCAAACGGACATCATAGATTGGGTTACCGGAGTTACCCCCAAGGGCCAGCAGCGCGCCTTTCCTGAAAGAACCAGCGTACACCGCCGCCGCCTGCACGATGGACATGACGAGGGATGCCGTGACGAAACCGAGCCATTTATCGTAGAGGAAAGTGAACGACTCGGGACCATAGCGAATGATGTAGCCACCAGTGATGCCCAGAGCAAGGAGGAAAGTCGAAAACGCTACGATATGGCGTCAACGTCATTTATATGCGACAGAAACAGCGAAATGCACCATTGATCTTATACTTTTTTTTCAACCCATTTCTCATTGTACTACCTTCTACCCAGTCTCCCGGCAAGATCGCCCACGCAACCACACAGAAAGCATACCAACCCAAATAGATTAACGCAGCTTCTGTGTCCCAGAGACTGCCCCAAAAATTGGTGTCGGTGACGGCCTCCTGGAAACGTGCAGCTAAGAGAGTGGGGGAGAGAACGTAGGAAGGCGGACAGGCTCCAGCAGACTCTGAACAACCGAAATAAAGCAGGTAAGTCATCATGGGTACACCTATGGTAATGAGCAAGGCGCCAGGCGGGCCCATGAACTCATAGTGAGTTGTTCGCGGGTTCAGCTGGCCTGAATCTTTGGCAGGTTTTGTCGAGGACATGACCGCACGACGACGGCGACGAGGTGAAGATGAATGTTGTTGTGGTTGTGTTGAACAAAGGACTGCGGCACGAATCCTGTTGTTGTGTGTGAACTTTGTGTACAGTAATGACTAAGAATCTGTTCCGACGGGATGACGCGGAAGCAATAGCAAGTCGGCGGTCTATTGACCTCAGCCATGTCTTAGTCCCGGTGTCCTCCAGCGGAGTTGCCCTTTCATCGGGGTCACCACCTTCTCCACATCCCTGCATGTCAAGCTATACCTCGTCTGCCTGCCAAGTGTCCCTCCGTAGCGTAACACGTCACTCAACCTCGTCGCTTGAACCTTCTGCCAATTCGACAACACTACTTCGTCCCCAGTAGGACACCGTACCCTCCCGTTGCCCAAGAACACATCGTCCGTCACGCCGTCTATGCCATGCAGGTGCGAGGCATACAAATCACCTGTCGTTATAATGACGCTCCGAGGCTCGAGGAACACAGATAATATCGGTTTCAGGTGAATTGCGCGACCCGAACTCGGGTGCGTCACATCGAAAGTCGTCCGATCGCTCTCCGGGCTGTACGTGTAATAATGGAAGACCGCATGTGATCCCAAAGACACGGTCCCAACTACCGGATAGTAAGAAGGTCCATCTTCATGTGGCTTGGTTTGAATCAATGTGGATGAACCGATACGATTACAATGTGGCCGTTTTCTCACCATGATGCCTTGTCCAGCGAGATACTGCGCATCTAGTAAACATAAGTGATCAGGCGAGGTGCACATGACTAACCTCGTTTAGGATAACATGATTAGGTTCTTTGTGTGGGGAAAACTCAAACGCTTTAGTTTCCTTCAAGCGACCTATAACGTTAGGACTACGCCCCACTTAGCTAACTTGCAAAAGGTAACTCCCATGGAAAGCCGCCCACTATGAGGTTAAAAATGGAGGCATCTCTGCACGGAATAGTACATTTTTCTGTACTATCTCACCACCTAGCCAAAATAGTGTGATTCAAGCGAGCGACCCCACAATGCACGCCTCACCCCATAATTGCAACCTAGGAAGCAAAACAATTAGACGTTACGAACCGAGACCCATGATGCAGCAACTTTAAGCGACTGATGCACGGAGATACTGATAGACTTTACCTGCGATTGCCAAGTGTTTTCCAACTGACTTTAGGCGACTCGTCGATCTAGCCACTTGGCGTTAGTGCGCCGATTCTACAACGAGAGTTGACATGCATGTACGACCAGCTTGCGTTATCGCGCCGTATATGCATGTCGTTAACTTGCCTTGCGAAGAATGTACTCCTCTTCTTCGACGGTAATGAAGTTTGGGATGTAATACGCGGCCTCAGGAGCGGGAGTTATGAGGAAATCGTCCGAAAGGACCGTCACAGTTCCTTGCATAACTTGGCAAAGTTCTCGAAAAGTTAATTGGCAAATGTCGCGCTGGCGTGCACTTTACGTAATTGATGAACTGCCTTGAACGGTAAATTGCTGCCGCGTCAGCTTTGCGCCTCGCGGCAAGTACAACAAGGTTTAAACACTAACGTGCACTAACGCTGGCAGACTGTGATTTGAACGACAGGCTCCGCCGCAGGTCGCAACCGGCACAGCATAAGAGACACTAATTTCCATCACAACCTCTGCAATGCCAACTCTTTTTTCCCCCAGCCACATCGCGCTGAATCACTCGAATCGGCTAATCTGATCCCATCCCGGGAACGCCGCCGCTCAACGGTCCGTGGAGAGCGAGCGGTTCGAGCGGTTCATAAGCACTCCTCAAATTATTTCTCACTGATGAAAATGCGCTCATTTCCAGGGGAAGAGGGTCTTGGGCGATGATTTCCCCTCTATAGATCTATCCGACGTTATCGTGCAACCATTCTTCACCGGCAGAGCGCGACGCCCGTTCAATCTTCGACTCGAGCCACCTTCGATCTCTCATTCATCATCCACAGATTACAAAACTGTTACACGCACCTTCGTCATCGTTTCACGCCCAAGTTGGCTCACATTCAGGAAAGTACATAGTGGGGACGCCGAGCCACCCAATTAGATCATATCCCTCGCCGCCATCCACACATCAATACGTGTACGATTCCATGGTTTCCTAAAAAAAAACGGAACTTGGCTGTGCCAGCGGATATGTAAATACACTTTCAGAAGACAAATGCTTAATTGCGCATCGGCTCAGTCAACCCCCCACTTTCCGAAAACCCGAAATGAGCGTCGCGGAACGCTCGTAGGACCAGGGTCGTCGTGTTCCTCGGCGATGGCAGTAAGCGACGGATACAAGGAAAAAAATGAAGAAAACAAACAATCGAGATCTATTGGAGATCTGTTCCATATGTTCCATTCCGATCTTGATTTTTTTTTCCTCGTATTTTCCAATGCAACAGAGGTCGGCATGCCGTTCGTAACGGGATGAGCGTGAGACAAGGGAGCGCGACGTTCTTTGGGGCGAACCTGGCCGAAAAAACAAAGCCAAGAAAAGACGAGTAATGTCCACAAAACTGTTTTCGATTTTGAGCCGACAACTTCAGGGACCGCCCCCAGGCGCAGCATCAGATCACATTTATGACAAATGTAGCCATAGATAGTCTGGCTCGTGCTCGTATAGCCTTCTCTCTGATGCTCTGGTGGACGGATCTGGATACTGTCATGGGGCCAGCGGGCGCTGATAACGAACTTCTCGATTCCCGAATGGAGCGACGATGATGAGATCAGAACGACGCAAAAGAACACTTCTCAGGCCTCCTGCTACATTTCACGATCCATGCCGGCACGAAATTTATTTTATTTTGTTTTATACTTAAAAGGAGGAGCCTGAGGGAAGAAAAGGGAGAGAGAGAAGCAAGCGCCATGCTCCGTCAGATTAGCTGGTATGGAAATCTCGATGGAATGGCGATCATTTAAGAACCCGCCGGCCGAATGCTCTTCAAACATCCGAGGTGATCGTTGGATGATTCCAGCTGAGTACGAGAGATATCAGCGCTCTATTGGCCCATCACTGACAACACGCCGCAAAAAAACTCGGAGTCTGGGCTCTGGTAGCAGCGTTATTAATCATGCGATTCGGATTATGCAATGTACGTATGGATAATTCATCTACGGAGGCCGTCCGTTGTCCCCAGTGACTGCAGTCACGACGTTCACATCCATCCCAGTCGTGGTGGCTGGGGGCCTCGTGAGCGCGTCGGAGACGAAAAGAAGTGGAGCGGTTCGATCGTGCGAATGGATGGCATTAACTCTTGTGCAGCACGGAAGCGAAAGAGGATGGTTTCTTAGAACCACTCGGACGGCGGAGTCTATTTTTGCTGCTCAGCAGATCTACCGAAGAGCGTCAGCACAAGAGAGAAAGAGAACCAGGAAAAGAAAGTTGAGTGCAGTAGGGAGCAAGTATTTTTCTTCCCACGTGGTAAAGAAAAAGAGAGATGGTGACGTACACTGGCACGTAGACGCAGGGATAACCGCGACGATGACAATTACCACAGCTCGGCCGACTGCCGTCGCACTTGAGCTTCCGACCTAGGGGATAAAAGGAGATGACGTTGGCGTTGAGACTTTGTGAGTGGAACACAGAGCTAGGAACGAGCCTACCTCGACAGAATTGGCACGCCATCGGTGTCCTTCGTGGCACTCTCGGAACCTCTTCGTGTCCAGTTTGGACGTTGTAGTGAGGATACACTGGCATTGACTGCAAGCCAAATGTGAATTAGTTGGATTCATCAATCGATGGGGCAAGCACGCACATGAGACATTAGGAATACAGTAGGGATGCTGCACTTGGCAAGGACACAGCTAAGGGGACACGGGAAGGGGGGCACGAGTGGCGTTAACCTGGATCGTCTGAGCGGCCGTTATTTATGCAGAAACGGGAGAGAGAGGGGCTAATGCCATCGCTAGCGGACGAAACGTCGAATACTTGGCGAAATACGTATTCCCTGGGAAGGACCGACAAAACGCAGCCAGATCTAAAGACGAGCTCGGTAGCGTTTATTTAGAAATGGAGATGCAGACTAGTTATAAAAAGGTCAAGAAGCTAGATTTAGGAAAATAGTGAACACACTGGCGAGATCTTGGCGGACCCATTGCGCCGGCATCAAACACCTTTTCATTGCGGGCGAGCGAGCGAAGCGATCTGGTTCTATCCCTTGAAGAACCACGCGGGAGAACGGTAGGGCATTCGGCTTAGATCATCCGAAGTATCCTCCGCCCCAGTTTGCCTTCATCACGATCATCACGGTATCTGTAACCACTGATATGATCAATGTCGATGGGGCTTGGTCCGCCGCATCACATGTTACATTGTTACAAGGGGTAATCAAAGTTTGACGAATCGACTCCGCGCTTACTGAGTTGCGATCTCTTCCTCTTCGCTCGCGGGATACGCACGCCGGAATAATGTACTTGGATTAATTACATTAATTGGGCTGTCCATGCAGGAGAGATGCCGACATGCTAACCCTGACACGGAAGGCAATTTTTGGCTGGCGCCACGGCGGATGGGATATTGTGTTTGAAATTTGAACGTTCCAGTGGAACCTCGGACTTGCTCAGGTGCTAATCATCGACGTGCTTACATGAAAAATCCCCGACCCGATGGCATGTATGTGCGTTGAAGGATTCACGATCGATCGAGAAAGGCGATTGTCAAATTGTCACATGTAAACGATCCAACAAGGCAGTCACGCAGGGGCGCCGGCGACTACGTGGACAAACTATGATGACCCGCATCGTTCACAACGACGATAACATTAGCACCAATGGCCGCCAGAACGGCATGCAAATTCTCTGTCTTCTCTTCTCCGTCGCTTAGCACGCGGGAGCACAAAAAGTACATATAACCTCGCCAGCTCACTCATATTAGCAGCATCGACTGTGATCATATCATGTCAATTATATACCGCTTGGTTCGTGTCACTTCCAGAGTCTCCCTTCCTGACAGAATTCGTTCTTTCACATGCCAATGCCTTTCAAAATCTGCAAGTCGAGCTGGGATAGCCGATGCCAGGCCAAACGAAAAAGGATGTCATTTCGAAGCAGCTTGTTCTAGCCAATCACAAGTTCGCGAAAGCGACCAGAACATCTCTTTCGCGTTACGTTAAAGGTCACGGTGTCGAGATGAGTTTCGTAGGTTTCCGTTCGAGGAGTTTATGGCTCGCACGACCAATTGACGCCCAGGGATTCTGCGTTATAAATCCCACTTGGCAGCATTTGTGATCATCGGAAGACGGGACCGTTCTGATGACCTATATATGCCAGACAGGTTCCTCCGGATCATACGATGACAATCGAAGGCGTGGATCTTACAGGTCCTATCTTGCTCTGGTGAGTTGATCGATGCATCCTTGACTTTCCATCCATATTCATGTAAGGAAGATGGTCGAGCTCGTTCGCACGTCTAGAACGAAGCGTCCCGACGCACTTGAGAGAGGAGTAAGCTAGCGCACTCGAGGTCTGGACCATCGGAAGACCGAATATGGATAGCGTGCGGAAAGAAGAGGTACATAGGGTCAGTCGATGGGGGGAACACCGAGACGGCCCGCAAACCTATCAAGTCTCGCGTTCATAGCGCCTATTTGGATACTGCACTGCGCTCCCACCGGGTGTCACATCAACGCCGCACTAGTAGGATTGCGGTATCGATCGTTACCGTTTCCCCCATTGTCTGCAAACGTTCTCAAAGGCCAGAGATATTATTACGGCTCTCCTACCCTACACCGTGATCGATCGACCATGGGAGCGGGCGGCGTGGTTCCAGACCGCGGTTTTCGCGCGATCATACTACCCCTCTTGAATTCGAAGAGGTCCAAGAATTGAGAACGCGTCAATTTACCACTGAAATTTGAGATGAAGAAAAAAAAAAAAGTATATTACCATTTTTTTTTTTCCAAATTTTCATCCCTCGTGACCTGTGTAGTGAAATTCAGTGAAAATGCCATAACAAGTTACGCATACGTTTTGTACAAAAATGGCACGAAATTTTCTGTCGCAGGCTTGGCTGGCGTACCTTGTCCCCGTTTCTCATCGTGGTCCGGGTCCGAGTCATCGGTCGACCACGTTGGCCGCACGTAACGCCGAATGGAATCCCCCGCCGCTGTCGTCATGACCCTAAATAGTTGGAGGTAGTGACTCACCAACCGACAGGCCGCGCCAGCAGCAACTCCGCAGAACCTATGCCATTAGTAACTGCGCCACGACGAAGCCGGATGTAGCATGCAGTACAGTTAACGACGATAAAATTGGATACGGTGCTGATCTAACCGTGTTTTGTGCGTCTTTCTTTCTTTGTATTCGAGTTCCCATCAACGCCCCTGCATCAATGGCCCATCGCTCGTTCCCGATCGCCACCTAATAGCTTATACAGGCTTGCGAGAGTGCCAGATCTGATCCGTCCCGACTTCCGCGGGCGAACCCCGTTCTTATTCGGCGCGGAACGTTCCCTTGTGTACACAAGCCCTCGAGTGTGGCACAATACCCTGAGCTCCGGTGTCGACGGGGTGAGCTCCTCCATGGCACGTTTCAAGTCCACACCTTGGCTGTCGGACCGTCCTACGCGATTCCAGGGTCCCGACACACAGGAATTTATCATTGGGGATCCCCACCCAACCGCCAATACATGTATCCTCGGGATCTTGGTTCTAGCCCCGTTGCCAAAGCTTCGATCAAAATCAATTGAATTGAAATAGATCACGAACCTCGCCACGAGCCGGAGGCTCAGGGATCCGTCATCGAGAAGAGCAGGTACACGGGAGCAGATCGTGTGAATCGCATACCAACTTGAATGACCGAGTATCGACAACACTCTGAATAAGCTAGCTCATTCGCCTTCTCCCCGACTGGCCGCCGGAAACCCCGAAGACGACAGCTTGCGGCGACTAAAACGTTGACCAAGCGGCGCAGCACAGGCGTTCTCGCGTCTCGACTGCGCACGCCATTGTTTGTTGGTCGGATCAGTCCTTGCCTGTGCTTGTGGGGGCAGCACAGACGCTGTGGGAACTTGTTCGGGGCAGGCAGACGCTGGGAAAGACGCTAGCACCACGCCGCAGAGTCGCGACACAAGTTACCGAGACCAATAATAGGACGACAAAGGCCAATGGAATGATCGCTCTCCTAGTATAGCGCAACTGTACCAAAACGCCAGCAGCATGGCGGACGCTGGGAAAGAGGCTAGCAGCACGCCGCAGAGTCGCGACACAAGTTACCGAGACCGATAATAGGACGGCAAAGGCCAATGGAGTGATCGCTCTCCGTACCAAAACGCCGGCAGCATGGCGGACGCTGGGAAAGAAGCAAGCAGCACGCCGCAGAGTCGCGACACAAGTTACCGAGACCAACAATAGGACAGCAAAGGCCAATGGAACGATCGCTCTCCTAGTATAGCGCGACTGTACCAAAACGCCGACAGCACGGCGGACGCTGGGAAAGAGGCTAGCAGCACGCCGCAGAGTCGCGACACAAGTCACCGAGACCAAGAATAGGACAGCAAAGGCCAAGGGAATGATCGCTCTCCTAGCATAGCGCGGCTGTACCAAAACGCCGACCTGGAGGCGCTGTAGAATCACTTTCGTCCGCGCCGCTGTTGTTTGGATCAGTTCCTTGCCTGCGGCCCTGCGCCATGGCCGCTCAAACACTGGGTGCTAGCTCGCGGCGTGCGGTCACTAGACAAGCATCAGTGGGATAGTTAGCTATACTTGAGTGGTAGCCGACCACAACCAATCTTCAGATGAGAGGTACGCAGCACATCGGTCTCGACGTAAGTTACCAGGACCAAGAATATGCCAGGCGACTGCCGGGTTTTTTCTTCTTCTTTTCCACGCGGCCTTCAAGCATGTTGGATCCGCTTGCCGCACCGTATTATCCCAGTTCTCTCCGCCAGCCCGATCATCTGGGTACCATGTGACCGAAGTTCAACGTACTTACCTGTAACTTACCTGTCCAGTTCCTGCAGGACGACCCTTCGACTCCGCGTCGGTCGGTCATTCATTTCTGCAGGCCCGTCTGCCGAGTTGGGTCGGTCTTTACCGGTTACCCCGCGGGGACCTCCCGGCTTGCGTTTTCTGTGGGGAAACTTTGCGGGGGTTCATGTCACAAGACGTACCACAGACGGGGTCTGAATCGGTTTTGTCCGCCTCGGGCCAAGTAGGAAGCGCCAGCCTCTTTGAAAGACCATACAATGCAAGCATCGTAAAAATCACATTGGGGACACTGTGATCATCTAGCGTTAAAGTATTCGTTTGGTCTGCATGTCCTGTGTAGATCGAAGCAAAGTAACCGAGCTCGTGTGTCAGCTACAAATACAGATGAATGAGTATAGTGAGTCGAATTCCGTAAAGAGAGAAACAGAGCGTGTGTTGCAAGGTAATGCAATCGAAGCGAAATATGGAACCCCCCAATGGATCCGACGGTAGAAAAGCGAGAGCTGCACAACCAAGGTGTAACGACCTCACATAGATAAGTGAAAGGATGCCCCAAAACCTGCATGGGTGGAGGTGATCATGATTTTCCCTTTTTTCGTTCTCTGCCAACGCCTCCAAACGCTTCCCGGACGACCAGCCAGAGGGCCGTGGACGAGACTGTGTCCTTGATCTCCTCTGCGGTCAGGACGAACTCGCCCGTGTTGTGAACCGTCGTCTTGCTGACACCTTGGGGGGTCACAACACGGCGCCGAACCTCCAGGCGATCGACTTCAATATCGGGTAGTGGGAAGGGCATCTTCAGGAGACCGACGACCTTGGGATGATGTGGAGTAGGTGCGAGGGTTGCTACCTTTGTACGAATACCAGACCCGTCGTTCTGGCGATGTTGTGATGGCTGTCCGAGGCCTTGTACGGCCACCGTGCACGTCCACGGTGTCTCTGAGTCCTCAGGGTCGCTCTCATCGTCAGATTCCTCGACAGGACGATGGGCACTATTAGTGGAGCTCGCCGCGGTATCTGAGCCAGAACTGTGGTGGGAAATAAGGGAATTCCTCTGATCGTGTTTGTCTGGTCGAAGGGTTTTAGAATGTCGTGGGAAGGTGGTACTAGCTTGTTGACGACGGGCAGGACTATGACCTTCCCGAGAGTTCGAGCTCTTCTCTGGACGTGATTTACGGCCACTGCGTTTCTTGGGCTCCCTGGACCACTCAAAACGAACTTCAATGTGGGGCATGCTGGGTCCACTTGGGTCGCGTGGACCGACGTTGAATTTTCCCATCACGCCATTGAGGATACCAGTATCAACCCCCTTGAGCCACTTTCGGACAATCCAAACGTATTTGGTTGGACGACCCCTGGGATTACTGACAGGAGGATAGAGGGTGGGATGAACACCGAGGACGACTGATTGAGAAACAGCTGTACATGAAAGGGGCACGGAAGACCAGGTATCAGAATGAGAGGTATCGGACTGGGCTTCGTCGCAAAGAGCAGAAGGTTGGGGGGTGATAACCTCATTTGGGAGGGGAACTGTAACAAGCACTGGCGAAGTTCCGCCCTTCTTCCTGAAGATTTTTGCAAACAATCTTTTGGTCGATCGCTGAGCAGGCAGGTCCGGGGGAGGAAGCGGAGGTGCCGGGATCACGTTTATGGTGGGTTTGGGAGGAAAGTCTGCTGGCGGGTTTACAGCGGCGTGGCTGGTATGAGGACGAGAATTACGTGCAGGAGGAGCGGATAGGCCGGGAGCAGATGGAACCTCCCGGAACGAGTCATCAAAGCTAGCACGAGCATTGATGGAGGCGACGAGGGGAGCGTTTGCGAGAGCAGAGGAGCGAACCTCGATAGGCTCTAAGAAAGCGAGGCCGATTATTTCTAAGCCACGCTTGGCAAACTTGGCAACCTTTGCGTCTGTCCCTGCATCCAAAATGGTTGTCGGCATGACGGAATGTACGTTTAGGTTGTACAGAGGAATGATCATGCGACGAGAGGAAGAGGCGGAGGTGGTGGAGGAGACGGAGACGGAAGAGCCAGTGGTATAGCTAGAGTAATTGGATGATTCAGACCCATTAGAATGGGTACGCCTGAGATCGGTGTTAAGATCATCGGGGGAAGTGTCGAGTGCTTGCAAGGGTTTATCATTACGGGACTGGGGAGGCACGAGTTGTACCTGGAGGCTGAGTGGTTGGTTTGACACTGATGGGGGAGGGCGGACGATGATGAACGCCTGACGGCGATATGAGAAATAGAGAGGAGGGTAAGGAAAGGTCATACTTCGTTCGGATATTTGTCCCTCTTCTCTTTCTTCTCCTTCTTCGGCGGGGGATCGACGTCGGTGCCATCGGGTGGTGTTGGCGGTGGAGGAGGGGGGACGTCAGCTGGAGGACGAGCACCCAGAGAAACCTGCTGAAGGGCAGAAGGTATGTACGACGAAAAAGACGCAAACATGAAAGAAGACCAAGGTCAACGCAGTAGTGGGCTTATGTAGTAAATTGTACCTTAATATAGAATATACTTCTCACGCCTGCTGATGTCATTGCCACTCGGATCAGTCACCTCGTCAAATACCGACTTTGTCATCATCGTCTGTTTGGGTCCTACGGCCCTTAAGTGGCCCCTAAGTTGCTAAAAACTCGGTCGAATACGGGCCAGCTCATGCTCTGAGATTATTTTACGAAGTAGTTTTGGTGCGCTGACTGAGGTCCTGTTTTCAAAGTGGCGCGTTAGTGCTACAACCCCGGCACCGCAGAGTGGCTGTGCGCACATGCCACTGAGGTACTGATGCTATGATAGTACCTGCTTAGAACTCCTTTTTTTCGCTCACATTCGAAAGTTCTGATTGGAGATGACGCGCCTATAGTATCAGGATGCGTTGCATTATCCACGAGGAACCCTTTTAACATGTCGGGGACTTGACTCGTCACTCATAGTAAGTTCGGGTACTACTACTAAGTACGATATCATCTTGACAGGCACGTGGGAGCTTGGCGGGACGTCGCTTCAGTTAACGTCCGACGTCCGACCACCACAGCCTCAACACCACACTTACAGCCTCCGCGCCGTGACGCTGAAACGGAGTCACTGTGGATATCGATGAGCCCCTTCCTGGCGGAACTGGAAGTTGAACTTCCCCCAGCCCTGTTCACGGTCGGCGACGGAGGGTTATCTAATATCGATTGTACCCCAGACCCAGGCACCGACCTTGAACCTTTTCCGGAAAGAACGAGCCTGTTCTGATCACGAGTGTGTAAGTGACTTCCAAGCGGCGGGGGTCGCGCTCATCCGAGTGGCTGACGTTACGTGGCCTCCATTTCCCGCCCCGGCGTCTAATTATGTCGTCCGATGAGTCTGCGGAGTCAAGAACTCGAACGGTCACCGGCCGGCGGCGTGTGACAACAGTTCAAGCGTCGAGCCCAGTGGGACCGTACTATGCCACCCCAGAACTTCTCGCCTCAGCAGGCTTGCATGCGCTTTATGTAACCTTGTGCATCCTCTGCCCAGACTCAGGCACGCGAGTACTACTTATAGCGCCGCAGATGCTAAAATCGTTCGTGGAGCTGCGCATCGCCAGGCTGCTTGTGCATGTGAGGCGCGTCTTTTGAAGTCAAGCATTCATTCCGTCGCCGGTGACTATCTATTGAACAACTGTCCAGTGCTAGGACTTGACTTCATTCAATGGCCCACTATATGCCACGTGGTACCATCCGTAAGCAAAAGTTGGGTACAGTCAGGGTTCCTGGCATCCACAGTATTGCATCTCGACAATACGGACAATTTTCATCAACCCGGTCAACGCAACATCCTTACGAAGTCGGATCGAACTGGCAGCCTCGACCCACCTATGCGAACTCGATGCGCGACAGCGGCTCGAGCAACAACGCCCCAAACGGAACAATCAACCAAAGTGTTGTAGGTACCAACAAATATGTTTCAATAACACCCTACAGTCGGGAATCTCACATATCAAGTCACATCAGGAATTAACGCGGGTTGGTCGCGTAAAAGATGAGACGTTACTTGAGCATAACGACAACACAAAAAGCCTACAACTATCTAATCTAATCTACCATCGTTTACTTGAACTAAAAGGGACATTGTCAGTATCTATATGCTCAAGGCGAGGAAACATACAACTCACGTTCTTGCCATCCTTCCAAGTCTTCCCGTCGATCTCCAAATCCCAAGCAAGGGCACTCT
>JBBPNG010000243.1:0-29907 GCA_038091095.1 Leccinum incarnatum
GAACCTCGTCCTGGAACGCTGTCGCCTCCCGTCGGCACTCTGGTTGAACGTCTTCTGGCATCTCCCGAAGCTGCGTTACATCGCATTCGTCGGACGTGAACTCATAGATCTGCTTATCCTGCTCTCGCTCTCGCCTCGCCCCCCTTTCCCAGTGAATGTCAACGATGACCCTGTCGACACCAACCATATGTTCGCACCATCGCTGGAGGAGCTGTATCTAGAAGGGGTCGAAATTCCTCGTGCTCGGCGATGTGAAGGCGACCCGAGTGTACACGAGAGGCACCTGACGATTCTCTACGATGCGTTCGCGCAACGGAGGGCTGCGGGTCGTCCGCTTCAACGACTCAGGATCAACGGAACGTTGTCTTTAACACAGAAGGAGGTCCAGCGTTTGGAGGAGGTAGTCCCGCGAGTCAAGGTGTGTGACTTCGCAAAGCTCCTGGAAGATTCCAAGGGTTCAAGTTGCAAGGATTGCCGTCCGGGGCTTGTGAAAGAAGAATCCATAGACGAGCTTCTCATTGGCCTCTATGATTGAGAGTCCGTTACGCATCTTTAGTGGAACATGGACTTGGGATAAAGCGGAGGGAATGGAGTGTTGGAATAAGTGGAGGGGTGGGGGGAATGTTTGGAGTGCGCTGCTGGGATTGTACTTGTACTCGAATAGTGTCTAATTGTATGTTTCATCCATCGATCTTACGTCTGTCGGCGGGTGCCAAGTTCAGTCGTCGTCGTGAAAATCTTTGATTGTTCAAATCTAATCGTAATACAGTAATAGGACATTCATGCCACAGTGCGCATCTCCAATGAAGTGGGTACTGTAGGTTCCATACATTCAGTCGTAACCACACACGTAGTACTCGAACCAGTTACTAGTGGCCCTTGTTGTTATCTACAAAACCATCGTATGCCGCCTCCGCATCAGCGTAGAGTGTCTGAAGCAATCGCTTCTCGTCACCAGTAAACCCTGGCAGATTCCAGTCTGCGATAGTGAAATGAAGCTCCTCCTTGTCACGGATCCGCTGCGCGATCACCTCCCTCCACTTTCTCCAGACTTTCGTATCGTTGGGTATATATGTCTCGAGGATCTTGCCTGGATCCTCGGGGGCAGGTACGCAGAGCACCAGCACAAGTGCAGAACCACGTGTAGTCAAGGAATACCTCTTCGATGATGGCTTCTTGAGTACTTGGTCCAGCAAGATATGCTGTTGAATCTTCTCCCTGTCAAACGCGGAGAGACACGAGTTGTACATCCAAGAAACAGCGAGGGAAGAGATGAACATGATTTGGCCGAATAACGATCCCATGGGAATGAGGAATAGTTGGGCGATGAATTGAATGGTGAGGAGGATGGAGCAGTATCCGATGTATTCTTCATAGAATTCGCTCTGAAATTTGAGTAAAAACTTGCCGAGAGTGATTGAGTTCACGGCGCCCTCTGCTCCTTGCAATACCACGAACTCCTGTCCAGAACCAAGAATGCCGTCGCCAGGCGGGCATCCCGCTGAGGGTATGTGATGGGTAAAGCGCAAACGTCCCGAACCGATAACGAGGCAGGATATACCATTGCTAAGGATACCCCATAAGATCAAGGAGGACGAAAACCAATCACGATAGGCAAAGCATGCAAAAAAAGCGGCAAGACTGGCGAAAATGGGGATAAGAGCGAAGAGGGGGGAGTAAGTATTGACACGTTCTGGATACACAAACTTGGGAGGCACCGTGTTCAGCTTGAAAGCCGTGACTCCAACACCTGGTCCGTCCCTTCCTTCAATCTTGGTTTCATCGACAGAAGCACAATACTCCATGAGAATGGTGGCTAAATGGCCAGTGTGCTCCATGATGGTCCCAGAGGCTACGCCTCAATTTTTGACCCTGACAGCCATCGAATTTGAATAGCCTGGCAGGATCGGTGCGCACGCCTGGGAAGACTCCCTTGAAAAATGTTGATTTGGCAATGAGCCCGTATTGCTTTGCGATCTGATACGATCCTGGAGTGTTGTACCATCCCAACCACCTGCGGCCTCTGTAAATGTGGACGGTGGCCATGGCAGAAATGGCTTCGTCGCCACCAAAGAAACCAGAAACACCACTTGTGTCGAGGGAAAAATAAGAATCTTTGTGCAGAATGGATGAGGTTGTCATGGAACGTTGACTGAGCATGGAAGGGATGTTGGGGAGATACATCGCATCAACACCGTGGGGGTCTGTAGGGCAGCACTGGAACTATATAGAGAACAGAGTGGTTGACCATCGAAGGTTCCCTTCATCACGCGGTTGTGCACGGGGCAACTTGGTCATTGCCTTGCCAGTGGCAAAGCTACCTTGCTGTGGGTCCATCAGATTCATAGAAGAGTAGAAAATAGAAACTTACGTGAATTCCTGTCTATGACTCGGATACTGAGTTTCAGGCTATAATCGGCGTGCGACGCTGGTTCAAATCTATGATATGATCTGGTTCCGCATAACGCTCGGGATGTCAGAGCACGAACAGAATGGTCTATCAGAAGGAAGTTCACAGGCCTGCCGCAAACTTACTGTACGTACTCGGCGGCGTTGACTACATGGAGCTATCAATTTAAAAAGTGAAAAGGGGGACGAATAGGTTTCAGTTCGAATCGAACGTGCACAATGAATGATGCGACTGGTAGCTACAGTCTGCTAGACTCACCTTTCGAAAGTTTAAAGCCGATCGTTTCAACGAGTGAATGACCGCTACAATTTCAAGAAATAAATCATACAAATTATCTTCACATTACGTACTGATCCGATATCGACTACTAGCAATCCAAAAAGCACCCAAATGCCTCGATACAGCTCCATCTTTCCCGCTCCACCGCGCACGACGGCCTCTCTCTCCTTCCTCAACTTCGAATTTCTGCACGCATGTTTCCAACGTGCCACGGTGATTCGGTAACTCGCCGGTAAGCACTCGTCAACCGTCTGTCCCTCTCCATAGCCTCCCTCGGCGTCCACTTCCACGCCCCTGACGGTGTCGAGCCCTAGCACCATCAGCGCGAGTGCCCAGGCGCACAACCACGCATGAACCATTCCTTCCCCAGAGTACCCAGCCGCAACCCACTCCCCGGGATCCGCCGCCCTCGTACCCCTCTTGTCCTTCTCCGATACTGTCGTTCTCGTTGCAGGAGATCGACGCCCTGAAATAGCGCTTGGAATTCGACCCACCCAGGGGAACTCATCCACAGAAACGCTCAATACGCCGCTCCAGAGCGCTTTCACCCTTCCATCAGCCCACGGTGCTCGACGGAGAGCACCATCTCCCTCAGGAGATTCTGTGGCAGAGATCCGCTCGGCTCCCCAATTGGATGGTCCAAAATAGACAGGAAGTGCACCAGATACATGCGCCGCGCTGTGCACGTCAAACATACCTGAATTCGATGCCGGTCTACATACCCTCCCCTTTTTGATATCATCGGGAGGCGCCTCGCGACCCCCGCCAAACATAAGTTCATGTTCTCCGTTCGGGAGTTGTGTAAGGTAGTCGAAGCCCTTCCGCTCGGGGCTATCGTAAAAGACATAAGATCTTCGCCCGTGCGTGTTCTCCTGCGCGTCATTGGCTTGAAACTGGAGAGCCCTTCCAGGTCTTTGTGCGCTCATCGTCTCTCGAATTCTGTGCACGATATTTACGAGGCCTGGAACGAGCGTACCAACGTGCGCATTCGTAAGATGAACGACGTGAGAGGCGGTCAGTTTCCCGCGAGCTGTGGTCAAGGAATGAAACGGGTTTGTGAATGAGGGTTCGGAGATGGAGGTGCAGGGTGTGTGTATGAAAAGCTGGAAACTGGATCATGTTTAGTGAGCCAGGCAACCTGAATCACCGAATCACCACTTACTATTTAGGATATTCCTGTAGGAGCCGCAAAAGAATATCTATGACAAAACGATAAGGGTGTACCGCCCCCGCACGCGTCGTGAAGCAGCCAACAGCCAGCAAAGATAGGTTGCATTTCTAGAGGAGACGCCGTTCAGTTAGGGCATATATCTTGCTACAAGTGACCCACGCACCCTTCGGGCGTCTTCGCCTTCCCAGACGTGATACGGAGCGGCCTCTCGAGGCATGTCTGCCTTGTAGATGTTCAGCTTTCGCTTTGCCTCTGCGAAAACAGCCTCGTCGAAGAGAACGTCCACAGTTTGCACCTCGCGACAGTCCGCATCGTCCGCCTCTATCTCTGCGACCTCTCTTAACATCTCATGGTGCGCAAGTCGGAAGCGTATGATTTGCTGCGCTGCAGCCTTGCCCAAATCCCGTCTCAAGTCTTCATAGTCGTGGTATAGGGGTGGGTTGATGTGCCCTCCGTTCCTGGTTAGTGTGACAACTCGTTCATTCAGTGCGGTCGCATGATCGGGGGCCCTGAACCCACCTGCCAATCGCGCCCGAACATGTCTCCTGCGCCTCCAGCATGACGACATGGAGCGGGTCGCTGTCGTCACTTCGCGCTTGGTCAATGTCCAGCAAAGCCCTTGCAAACGACACGGCAGATATTCCAGAACCAATGATAACTGCGGGATGCCACACGAGTGAGCCGAGATACGGAGAGCGGTTCCAGTAATACTACTCACCGACGTCTGCGTGAGCAGGGAAGTCGTCACTGGAGGAATGGGCAGCGATGGCAGAAGGCGGGAATGTCCAGAAGGACTGCGTTGGTTCTTGGATAGGTAATACTGGGCATGGGGGCAGGTCTAAACAAGACCCGCGTGTCTCGGAGTAGCCTTCATGAGTACTTTGTATTAGCTGAAGACGTGAGACGCAATTGCCCATAGTATAAACGTTCTGCACTAGAATGAGGATTCAGCCTGACTGTGAGGGTACAACTCAAGGAGATAGCTCGGGAGAGAAAGCGCGCTAGTGGCTGAGCGGCCCGAGGAGGGTAGATATGGTGGGTTCGAACCATCCAATTGGGACGGCTCCGCGACCGTGCTGTGTATGAAGCCGAGGGATATTATCTAGTAACTAATTTTGGCCGGTTTTGAATGGAAGGCCCGGTATATTGATGCCGTAATCACTTGGTATCGCTAAGCGCGTGATAACGATAAGAAACCTTGCTTCCCCAGGCTCCGTCCGAGAAAGGGAAAATATTACATTGCAAACAGAGGAGTGCGGGAGAATTTGAATCGATCAAAAAGAGGTCTCGTGGAATACTTGAATGAGTTCCTTCTGAAACCTTGCGAGGTACGCTACCAGTTCCTCTTCAGGGAGCGTCGAGTAATCCAGAGCTTGGGTGAGTTGCGAACGAAGCTGTAATACGCCAGACACACAAGGTTACTTCAAAAGCGAGGATACCGGATAGCGTACCCTCAAAACAGCACGACGGCGTGTCGCCGTAATTGTCGTTTGACTTTCTTCCTCCCCTCGGGCGTGTAAGTCTGCTAGCACAGTTGCCACTTTCCTACCTTCTTCGATGACGTCGTTGGGTAAATCTGCAAGTCGAGCAAGTTCGAGCCCTATAGCAATTGTTTTTTTATAGTAGTAATTCATCCCCGACGAACGAGAGCGAACCATAGTGGCCCAATTCTTCGGGGAGACCGTCCATTATCCTACACGGAAGTGGATCAATGTATCAATAAATCTCCACAGCGGTCACCAACTTGTATTTGAATACCATGCCGATACTAGACGTTGATTGTCGTTTGCGCTAACGCAGAATGGCTGTCGCAAGGATATTGTGCAGATACGGTTGTCACCGACCTGAACAGATAAATGCAGACTCAAGGATTTCAGCTGCTTGAATAATAACGTCGCATCAAAAATCAGCCCTTACTTCACTACTGAGGGTTGCCGGGAGAGCGTTGTCGACAACTCATGAAAATGGCTATGGAAAATGTGAAATAGCAATGAATATTGAACGGAAAGATGAACGGACGTTGCAAATAATACAAAGCACTGAACGGAACGGGTCAGCAGAGTATAATGACAATCTAACACCCACCTTGATCCCTATGAGTTCTTCCGCAATGGCATGTGCAATTCCAACACCCTCGCGAGGGGAAGTTCCGCGACCCAACTCATCCATCAAGACAAGTGTTTTAGGCGTCGCCAGCCCTGTTCGCGGGATGAGCGTAATTTCTTGAAAAAGAAAAGCACTTTCCTAATATCATCGCCGAGGAGGTCATCTCGTTCGCAAACGTGCTCAAGCTTTTCTCCATATCATCATCATTAGATAGACGAGACAAAAGGGAATCGTGGATGCTAAGTGCAGAAGGAATGGCATTGGAAACCACGCATGGATTTGAATTGGGTGACCCACCGAAAGCTTGCATAATCGGCAGGGACGAAGCAACCACACATCGCCATGATGACCAAGAGGCCAGTCTGGCGAAGGTATGTACTCTTCCCTAAACACACGTAGGAAAATCATTTTCCAACCCGTTGATGATTCGGCATACCAGACATACTAGTGATAAAGCGCTGAGTTATAGTTCCCTTGTAGGGGAAGCTCGGATGTACTCACTTTGGGCCTTGGATGATTTGGAAGTGAGATGCATCACAACAGTAGATGTCATTCGCAACCAATGTACCCGCAGCATGAACAGTTTCAAGAATCGGGTGTCGACCCGATTTGATGGCGAGAGTACCTGTAAACTCTGGACGGACTACACGGCCGTATAATCCATCAAACTATGCCGCTCCCAACAACCATACGTAAATCACCGTAGTTTCTCACTACCGCCACGATCAGCATAAACTCGTGGGTTGTAAGTCAATGCTTACTTATGGAAGCATGTGCAAACGACCAAAGCAGATCGACCAAGGCCACCTGTCGAAGTAAGAGGTCTATTGAGGCAACGAAGGAAACATATATACCGCCTCAGAAGCAGTGTACAGAGCGCCAGAATGTGTCAATATTTCGAGCACCAAGTCTTGGATAATTCTATTGGTTCCATTCAATGCGGTTACGCTGGTAGAACAGACGAATACTTACTTATCACTGAGGATTAAGATTTCGTCCAGCGCATCCTTCATCCGCGCGTTCAACTTTTTCTATAAAAAAAAGCTTGCCCTTAAGTCATCTTGGAAGCAAGACATGGATTTACGTACTAATTCCATGGTTGAGAATATCCATCTACCCTTTCGCGCGGCAACGTTGAGAAAGCCTTTGGGAGGCTCTCCTTCCAACTCGTCTTTCTTCAGTGCAAATACAAAGCCACTTTCTTGGTACACCAATGTGATCGGTAATCCGTGCTGCTCTGACAGTGCGGAATTCAACTGATATATATCGCCGACATTTTCCTTGAACGTCTCTCGCGCCACGTCAAGGAGACGGTTACGGTTAGCCTAGGAGGAAGATGTCTTGGTTTTGTTAAGCCTAAGCAGCGAACGTCTCACCTTTACCGCATATACTCTAGCATTCACAGCCGCGAAACCACCCTGGATGGAACAGCAAAGTCAACAGACGGGGAGGCACCCATTGTAAGTCCAAACCTTGTTGGAACCGACTCCATCATTCAAATTGTCTGTAATAAGATCGCCGATCAACGCAAGCCGGTTGTCCGAGATCATCTGAATATCTCGTAAAAAAAAAACAAAATCGTTATGAATATCAGGTACTTTTGCATACCTCGTGGACGATTTTCAAGAGCTGGGATCCGCTATTCACCAATGCCTTCTGAAGGAAAGGGAGGTTCTGGATGACACTTTGAAGGGCGAGCATCTGGGAAACTCGAGCAGACGCAGACTTGACAGAATTAGACGGGCGAATTTCAATCATCGCAAGCTAATCAAATGGCGGCGTAAACTACCATTTGAAAGAGTGGGGACTGAATCGCCTGACCGATGATATCAACTTGTCGAAATCCAGCTTATTGAGATGCCTGAGTGCACTCCGTATCTCAGAGAACCGATCTTCGTTCTGCACTAGCTCTGCATGGTGAATGAGGAATGGAACAACGGGGTACAGAAACACTGAATTACCTGTCACGACGTCAAGACGTGCATTGGTGGCCTCGATACCTGCATTTCCATCATTCAGTTGGTGGTTTCCAGCAGCTCAAGTGGGAATTTACCCGTCAATGGTGCCAAGATGTTGGCGCGCAATAAGCGCGCAGCCATCGCAGTATACGTGTGATTGAGGACTCTGCGATCGTATATCTAGTCAGTGCAAAACCATCCTGTAGAACGTGTTACCCAAAGAGCGTATGTGACGATTTCTTGCGCATGACATTTTTGACGAGCTCGAGATTCTTCGCAGTCTCGGGGTCAATCAGCATCGTACCCTCGACGGACGCATAATGTATGCGCAATGAACCAGCAGAGAACCGAGTATTCAACCGGCTTTCAGCATGCTTGAACAATGCACACGCAGCAGAGAGCGCATAGTACCTGTCGCGTTGACGTGTTAGCACAAAGTGAAAATCTGAGACGCATATAGGCTGCACTTGTCCGACACCGAGACGAGCGTTGCAGCCCGCTCGTCGTTCTCGACACACAATTGCGTGATGAAATCCATCCCTGCGATGGCCCGGGGTTACTACCAGCCAGCAGCTCACGCGCGATAGACGCACCTGCACCGTCGTTCCAATATTTTCTCGCAACTGGCTCTACGGGCACGTTGGGAAATTCCTCTATGATGAACTGGACCAACAAGGACGTGCTCGGCGGCTTCTTCCCGGAAGAAGCCAAGGTCGCGTCCGTAGCAGCGATGAACGTGTCGGGTACAAGAACAAGCGATGGGTAATGGATGTGCATCTGATGCAGCGTCTTGATGTACGTCGGACAGTCTGCCAGCTTTCAGACGAACGTTTGGAGTTCCCCACAGGTCAGACGACGTCGAAACAGATGAAAAATGGGTGCTCGAGCGTCGACCATACCTGGACGAGCACAACGCGACCCGTTTCTTTATCCATTGCCGCGACGCCCACTTCGTGTGCAACTCCACGGCTTTCGAGGAGAGCGATGACGTAGCTGCTTTCATGTCTTGTTGACGCGGACGTCTGAGGGCGGGCAGTTCCAGGACGCGTCGTCCCCGGGCGCGACTGCCCGGTCCATGGACGCGTCAAGTTGCTAGGACGCGACCTCCCTGAGCCTAGGAGACGCGATGGTGTAGATGTCATCGTAGAAGACATTTCTATGGTCGACGTTTGAGGAGAGATGACAGTGGTGTATGTAGTACTCACGACAGTGACCGACGCGTTTGATGTGAAGTGTAATCAGTGTAACTTGTTTTAGACGCTTCGACACCCAAATAGTAGAATCACTAACCCCATACGGTCTTGACCCCATGATCTTGGTACAATGTCACTGCGTTTCCTGGAATAAATGCATCGTCATTTCATTCACAAACGACGTATGTAAATTTGGCCCGTAGAGTATAAATTGTGTGCTTATTCTACATGGAATTGCTAGACACGAAGAAAGAAGGGAGGCACGAACATTAAACGAAACGAAGACGACATGAGGGAGGCAAGAAAAGGTGCTAGCTAGATGAACGTCCCAACAACCCGAACATCGATCACCGCGTCCCCGGCAATAACGACGGTTGCATGGTGAGCCGGCACCGGATAACAGATCGACAAGATGTGAGCACGGGCAACTTACTCCCAAGAGGGCGATGTGCTGTAGGAATGCGAGCGGGCGGTAGACCCGTTTTGGGCAGGGCTTGAAGGCGACCACTGCGGCGATGTCGGGCTGTACGCCGGAGACGCCGGAGCTGATAAAAGTGACCGTCAGTAGTCCATGCACACATGTATCTATATACTCACAGTATGCTGGGGCTAGTGATTCAGAGCCGTCAGCAAAAGAAACCAACAAATCGCATGGAAAGACTTACAAGCAGGGGAATATGTGGGTGAGGTGGGAGCTGCAAAACGTCAGTGTGTTAAACGCGCGAGAGGAAACAAATGCCTACAATATTTGGGTGACGAGGGGGAAGTCGGAGAGGTGGGCGAATACTTTGGTGAAGAGGGAGACATATGAGCTGGGGCTGCCGACCACGTTAGCGGTAGTTACAAACGTCTGGTAAGAAAGCTTACAAGCTGTGGTTACAACGAGGCGATATCAAAAAGGTCAGTAACACATGGTAACAGAGGCATAGATGCATACTCGGTGAATCTACAGACACGTCAGTATGCAGCGCCAAAGTAGACGAGGATAGAACACGCACATCTCGGGGATGCGGGGCTAAACGACGGACTGGTCGGCGAGTATCGTGGTGACGTAGGACTGAAGGAAGGCGACTGGGGACTGTATCTCGGCGACGTCGGGGAGAACGACGGTGACGTGGGCGAATATCTCGGACTAGTCGGCGAGTATCCCGGTGACGTAAGATTGAGTGCCGGAGAAGTTGGCGAATACGTTGGTGACGTAGGTGCCCGGCCGCGGTCGTAGAACGGTGAGGTTGCGTATGGAGATGTTCCAAAGGGTGACGTGGCACCACCAAACGGCGACTGCGGGACATACGGGGACGTCGGCGAATACGTATTGGGAGAGCTTGGACTGTATCCAGGTCCAGCAGGCGACATGCCACCAGCGCCGAGAGGGCTTTGCCCATATCCAAGGAACGAGAAACTCGCAGCATCTTCGCCACCTTGGACAGCAAGGGGAGAAAACGCGGCTGACTCGCCTTTGAACGCAGTCTCGGACCACGCAGGGGAGTTGGTGTCGTATGGCGTCATTGCCACTTGCCCTGGCGTTATACCGCCGTCCGCGTGCGCTGCCAGCATATTTTGGACCGGGAGACGATGATCGACGATGGCGTCCTTGAGCATATCAATGTCCAGCGCAACGTCGAAAGCGCCAGTTCCCATCGGTGCCAACTGCCCAAACATGACGTTCTCCGCAATGCCATGACAGTCGTCCTTTTCTCCAACGGCCGCGGCTTCCATCAAGATTTCCACCGTCTCCTCGAACGAACAACGCATGAGAGCGCCCGTGTCAGCACGGTTAATACCATGCCGCGTGATAGCCATCAGCGTGCCGCGGTGCGTCATGAGGTCGCACAGCAACGCAAGGTGTCGGTAGTTGACATACGAACCATCGAATTCGATGACACCGCGCAGTTCCTTCATGATAGCACCACGTGCAGCCTCGATGCCCAACACGTCGAAAACCTCCACGCAGCTGTTGGAGTACGTGCGCGTGAAGTCGACGCCATCGACGCACATGACAGCCTTGAGGTTGACACCGTCCGTCTCCAACATCCACTCTTTCTTCAGCTTGATTGCGCCCTCTTCGTTGTGGAAAACCTTGTCGTGCTCCTGCAAAAAGACGCGGCGAATACTCTGTACGCCACGAAGATTGACCGAGTTGACCATGGTGTTCTCCAATTGACGCAGGAAGACGTCTTCCTCGATAGATCCCATCCCATCCTCGTCCTTGTCTGTCCCTCCAAGCACACGACACCGAATGACCAGCTTCTCGGAGTTGTCCTCACTCCAGATGACGAATAGATCCGTCTTGAAGCTCTCCGCAATCCGACCCGCGACGAAGGCCATCGTTAACTTTCTGTCTATCATACGCGCACGGTCGAGCACCAGCCGGAGAAGCCAAGGCGATTGGAGATGCAGCTTCGATTCGATTTCTTCGTCTGGAATCGCGAAGAAAGACTCCACGAACACGGAATCCTCCTCGATGATGGTAGACGTAGGGTCCGGGTCGTACCAAATTTCAACGGCGGCGGTGACGGTCTGGAGGGACGTATAGGCCAGCTCTTGCTCCACGTTCTTCGCCAACGTGCTACTCTCCGCGAGCGCCGGCTCCAGGTACACCGAGAGCGAGGGCGTCTTGATATTGGTGGCAACGTTGATGATCTCCTTCAGACGCGGCACACCGAGAGTCACGTTCTTGCTCGACACACCAGCATAGTGGAAAGTGTTCAGCGTCATTTGTGTAGCTGGTTCTCCAATAGACTGCGCGGCGAGCGTCCCGCACATTTCGCCAGGGTTCACGAGAGACTGGTTAAACTTGGCCTCGATCTCTCCTAGCACCCACTCGAATGCCTCCCGGTTGAGATGGTATTGCTCCAGCACGCGTCGGGTCGCTAGCGTCGCCCGCACATGCATGCGGAAGGTGAGCGAGGAGTTGACTTGCACCTCCCTGCTGAACGGGTCGTCACCAGGAATAGGAAGGAGTCGTTCAGTGAGCTGATGTACAGCGTCGACGATATAGGTAGGTTCGAGGTCGCTGGGTTTTCGGCGATCGATATGGAAGATTTGAGTAGCGTTCTGGATGATGCGGTGGAGGTTGACGGGGAGGTAGTGGGGTGTCAGACCGTCTGCACGGGGGAATATGAACAGTCGCAGGTCCCGGCGATCTTGAACGAGTCGTGCGTATTCTTCGTCCAACTTCCCTTGCAACTCCAAGGAACTGTCATCAATACCGATCTGCAGAACACCCGGCAAAAACCCTCCTTCTTTGTCAGTCACGTCCACCCGATAGTTGTGCTCGAACTCCTTGTCGGACATTCCAAATGTATCAATCTTTTGCCGCTCGATGAACGCGCCATCCATCCCGTCTTCGCCGTAGATGAACTGTACGAGGTCTCCAAGGGAATTGCGCACGGTGCCGTCGTAGCAAACCATGACATCCTCCAGCGCCTTGACCAGCCGTCGTTGGATGTAACCAGTCTCGGCAGTCTTGACAGCGGTATCGATCAACCCCTCACGACCAGCCATGGCGTGGAAGAAGAACTCTTGAGGCGTCAACCCTCTCAAGTAAGAGTTCTCCACAAATCCCCTGGCTTCCGGGCTGAAGTCGTCCTTTGTGAAATGCGGCAGAGTTCGATGACGGAAACCGAACGGTATACGGCGTCCTTCCACACTCTGTTGCCCGACACAGACTGACATCTGCGAGATATTAATGTAGGAACCCTTCGAACCTGCGGTGACCATCTGCTTGACGTTGTTGTCCTCCTTCAGGTTCTTCTGAGCGTATTGACCGGAGTCATCACGGGCGCGGTTCAGCTCTCGTTCGACTTTGCTCTCGAACGACTCTCGGATAGTCATTCCCGGCATGGGTTTCAGGCGGTCGTGGTAAGCGTCGTCGATGATCTCCGCTACCTGTTGCTTCTTCTCTCCAATGCGCTGGGTGATGTAGCTCATGACCTTGGGACCAGCAATTGTGTCACCGATGCCGATACTGAAGCCGTTATGGAACAGCCAGAAGTTTACGACCATTTGGATCCCCGTAAACACCGTGCGAGTAGCCTCTGGACCCTTCTCGCGGAAGACGACGTGGATAAGACCACCCTGCGTTGCGCCGACGGTCTTCTTGTCCACGATGCCGAACAAGATTTCTCCGTTGTCGATCATCATACCGTCGTCGAAAACAGGGTTTGAAGACTTTGGATCGGGTGCGCGGTGAATATTGATACCCCGAGGGATAACCATGCTCAGGATCTGCTTGCCCGTCCAAAGAGGCTTCGGCTTGATGATCGCCGGAGTTGGCACATCGCCATCCCAATCCGGAAGCCAGAGGAGGATATTTTGGACGTGATTCCAGTCCAAGAACGAGTCTCGTAGGGTAAATTTGCGGATACCGCAGAGCGTGTCCTGTACAATGCCCATAACGGGCTTGTTCGCTTGTGGGGATATAATCTACGAAAATTTGTACCCAACTCCAAGGTGACGCCAAGTGAAATTACTGACCTGGCGCGGAACCCATGCGATCTGACTCAGCTCAGCACGGGTTTCTTCGGACTGGGGTATGCTAGGGAACCACTGAGTCAATGGAATGGCCAAATGAAGTTAGCCAGACGTACTGCATGTTCATTTCATCTCCATCGAAGTCAGCATTGTATGGTGGCGTGACAGATAAATTTAAACGGAATGCTGTGTATCATTCCATCAATCAAGCCACCTCCTAATCCGGAGACAGATAAATACGCACTAGAGTATGGCATCAGTTTCACCCGATGGCTCATCATACTCATCTTGTGCAAACTGGGCTGCCGATTAAAAAGAACGAAACTGAAGGTGGCCCACGCGTCAGCACATCCTAATCACAGACCCCAAAAACGACACAACTCACTCTCCATCTTTGAGATGCCTCTCAACGATCCATCCATACTGAAGGAACGCATCCGCTCGCTTGTTATATCGCAAGTCTATACGTTCCCCGGTGTCTCGAACGACGTAACGTGCCCCAGGATACGTTGAGGGACCATTCCGCACAAGTTCCTGGAGGTAGGCGATGTTATAGGGCGTCACTATACCCAAGGCATCAGTCCGCTGCAAGAGTTCGCCACAGAAGCAGGTCACACGTACCTCGTTCGGGATAGGTCAGGTTCATTGCTATGCTCCTCGGCACACCGACTTCATCCAATTCCAGATTTGGATCACCAGTGATGACTGTCCGTGCGGAAAAGTCCACACGCTTTCCCATCAAATTACCGCGCAGGCGACCCTCCTTCCCTTTTAGACGGGCGCGGATGGCTTTTACCGGACGTCCGCTTTTCTGCAACGCTTGTGGAATACCAGCTATGTCGTTGTCCATATACGTAGCAACGTGGAACTTCCGGACGCTGTCAGCAACGAATCGCAAATGAACGTTCACCAAACATACCTGCAGCAACTGCTCAAACTCAGTGATAACGTGCGCAGGAGCTCCCTCTTGTTCGCAACGCCTAACATTTGCAGAAGCTTTGATGATGTCCCCAAGTTTATATGTCAAGTCGTCTTCACTCCTCATCGCACCTCCATCCACCGCTATACTGGGGCGGACGGGAGGTGGGGGAACGGGCATCACAGTCAAGATCATCCACTCAGGTCGCGCATATTCGTCCGAGAGCCCAATCAAGTGCAGATCCGAATCGGACATCTTTTTGAACGTCGTGTATACCTCGGAAGGCGTATACAGCCTTTTGTCGGGCTGCAACGACTTGACGTCCTATACCCATGGGGGTGAAACTTTTAACGATGTTAATCCTCAACGCGCTGTATATACTAACCTCATCTTCATCCTTGGGCCGCTTGTATTGGACAAACAACTTGAGACCTTCCTTTCGGATATCAGGTTGGATGTGGCCACAACCACCGTGTCCTTTCTTAGGCTCATCAGCGTCCCCCTCCGCACCATCCTCTTTGGGTTCATCAGTTTCGCAAACTTTTTTTGTCTTGCAGTGAGCCCAGACGACGGCCATCCGTGCTTTCGGATCGCGAACATGCCGTATTTTGTCGGCGAAGTTGGGGTCCGACTGATAAACGCACAATGATATTGCAGGAGCATCGACGGCAAGGGTGCAAGGATAAAAACCATCAGTAAAATGTTTGAGAAAAAGATGCGACGTGCGCAAAAAGTCGCTACTACGCTAAAAAGCGTCACAAGGAGGCAGCGGACAAGCACAAATATGCTAAGCCACAGCATGCGACTTCTCGCACATGCGTCACAGGCGAGAGCGGCATGTCGAGACCACAGGGTATGCCGTCAGCAAACCGATAGTGGTCAGGACTTTATTTCGCACTCCTCGTTCAGCGCCCCATTTCACCGCGCACCTCGTGTCCAACCAACACTGGGCGCTTGCAATGGCTCACGCGGCGATCAAGCGACCGAAAACGCGCGCTAGCCACGCCACAGCAGGCCAAACGCCCCGATAAATCGAGGGCTGCCGCGGTGCGGGTTTGGGGTTCTCCAATGGATTATGGAGAGAGCCCCCAGAAAATTGGGAGGTGGGGTGCGAAACGAGTAGAGTTAGATGCGACTCACGATATCGGCCTTCAGTTTCCCACAGTTTACACATATACACTCGAGGATCTTTTTCACTTTGACAATAAATCCTTTTGTAGGGCGGTAAATCCAAAGGTTTGCAGACGAGGAAAAGGCGACGAACCTGGATGAAATACTGGCCTTGCCAATTCTATGTGGCCAAAGTGACCAGGACACTCGGACATACCCTCCCCGCAGGTTTGACACTTGAAGTTTCTGTCGATAGTGCCCATGCGGGGATCCATCAAGCCGCCGAGCTTAGGTTTATGACTCGCTTCATCCATGACCTCTGGATGCTCAATCTTAGCTACAGAGTAGGCTTTCTGCGAGATAGGAGAATGATTAATGAAAGGGAAAATTGGAGGGAAAAAAGGGCACGCACGATTTCCTCTGGAGAAAGGATACCAAATTGGACTTCCTTGACTTTGCGGATGGGAGCCGCCGAGTACGCGAACTGGTGACCAAGCATGACTGGAAGCGAAGGAGGAAGAAGTCGAACGCGCGTCTGAGGTGGGTAAAAAAGAAAGAAAGAAACGAGAGACCAAGACGTGAATTAACGCGAATTGAGATGGTCGTGAAGAGCTTTGCGCGAAGAAACGTCGAAAAACTGTGAATTTTTGGGCCTGGACGCTGGAGTTTTGATAGGGTCGACAAGGCGAAAAAAGAGAGAGAAAACGGCAGAAAAACGGTATAACGTGATTGCTGCTGTTCTGTGTGATTCCGAGAGCTCGAGGACGCCAAGCAATGGACGTTGCTATGCACGACGAGGAGCGCTGTAGACCCGGTCTCGAGCGACGATGGTCGTTTGAGAACAACCTGTGAATGAGTCGCACGTTCTAACTCCGCTCCAATTCACCTGCGCACCCGCTCTGAGTCACTCCTGTCACAGACTGACTAAAATGGAAATTCTACCCGCACACGAGGGGGTCGATTAGACGGCCGGCATGATCATATTTCAATCGGCGCCTTAACATCGGGACTAAGTGAAGACGGCATGCTGCGGCGGTGCAGTGACTCAAGACCACCAAAGCAAGGATGGCATCGCTGACCAGCTGGCTCTGGGGAACGTCGCAAATAGACGAGGCCGTCGGTGAGCCCGCTTATCGCTGTCGCCGACGTCGAGCGCGCACTGACACTCGACTTGCTCAGACAAGGCCACGTCCGAGCTTATCCCAGCCGGCGCTGAAGACGTCGCACTCAATCTTGAATTATGCGATCAGATCCGCTCAAAGTCGGCCCCAGCAAAGGACGCCATGCGCGCACTCAAGCGCCGTCTCAACCACAAGAACCCGAACGTACAAATACTCGCCCTTGGCGTAAGTACCCTTTACGGCCCCCCGATGCGACCGTCCTCACCTTCACCTCCAGCTTACAGATGTATGCGTCAAGAATGGGGGAGACCACTTTTTGGTCGAAGTAGCGTCTAGGGAATTTATTGACAACCTCGTTTCCATCCTCAAGATCCCTACTCTAAATCATGCTGTGAAAGCTGACATACTCAAATACATTCAATGCTGGGCTCTCACTTTCGAAGGAAAACCTTCCTTGAGCTACGTGGGTCAGGTCTACAAGATACTTAAGAACGAAGGTACGCTACTTGCTCTCCTTGAATTCCTCCCCCTCAAAGCCTCCCAGGATACGACTTTCCTCCGAAAGACCTCGCGCTCGCCAACTCGGCTATGGTAGACACCAGTACCGCACCAGAATGGATCGACTCTGACGTCTGTCTCCGCTGTCGAGCTCCGTTCACGTTCACAAACCGGAAACATCACTGTCGCAACTGTGGCCAAGTTTTTGACCACCAGTGTTCGTCCAAGTCGACTCCCCTCCCCCACTTCGGTATCGCTCAGCCCGTTAGAGTTTGTGACGGTTGTCATTCAAAGCTCTTACGAAAGAATCAGAAGACGTGCGTGTACGCTATTCATCTCTCTTGTAGTTCATACTCAGGCTCTGCAGCGACAAGGGTCACCATCTTTCCGCGAGCATGTACGCCCCCCGAAATAGCGGCGCCCGCGATGCCTTTGACGCTGAGCTACAACGTGCGATCCAACTCTCCCTCCAGGAAGTTGGCGCATCTTCTGCGTCGACCAAACGACCCGGGTATGTCCCGTACCAACCGTACTCTCAACCCTCGGAACTGCCCATTGTCAACCGCTCGACCTACCCTGAAAGACGAATGTCGGCACCTCCGGCAACCACAATTGCCGATGATGATGACGATCCAGATTTAAGAGCGGCAATTGAGGCTAGTTTGAGGGAGGCAAGCATGCCGAAGGCAAGTGCGCCGGTGGAAGTCCCATCTGTCCAAGACACGAGCTACCCTTCTTCCTACCCACCAACTGGTACCTCCACCGCATCTGTACCAAACATCCCGAGCTTTGATCTCGAGCCTCTCGAGTCAGATGCGATCCTCACGTTCAGTCAGACTATCGAACAGGTTCAATCGCAGGGTGGAAGAGACATGTCGAGGTACCCCGCAGTTAGTGGACTGTACGACAAAGCAAGTGGACTCAGACCAAAGCTTGCGATGAGTTTGGATGACACAGGAAGAAAGCAACGTATGTTTCACTTCCATTTTTCTTTGCTTGGGCCTCTGAAAATAGCTCTCATTTAGAACTCTTGTCCGAGATGCACGATAAACTGTCGCAGGCGGTCAAACTGTACGACAAGTTACTCACAAATCAGGTGTCCCACCCAACTTGGCAACGTACCTCTCCGGAACAGGCCCGACCGTCGACGCTTCCTGCAGGACAGGCGTATGCCCCGAATGGGTATGTTCAATCCCAAGGGCAAAGTGGATACAACCAATGGGCCTCTTCTTCGACTGCGTACGCACCACCCCGAGCGGATACGATGTTGTCTCAAGTCCCCCAGTCGCCTACCGTACAGACTTCTTTCCAACCATCGTATGCCCCGCCTCCACCGCCTGTGTCGAACACCTTAGGACCTTCTTATTCCCATCCTTCATATTCCTACCAGGCTTCCAGGGCTGAGCAAGAGCCACAACGCCAGATTGCATCACCACCTGCACCTCCTGTATCTTTGCCAACACTACAGCCTCTCCTTTCCGGTGCCCAAGCGACGGAGAGCTATCAACCTGTGTCCATACTACAGGCAATCGCCCCAGCTCCTCTTCCAGAAAATCTGGATGGAGTAGACGGCCAACGTAGATTTGGGGCGAAGAGCGTGCTGCCTCCTCTCCCCGAATTCCACTCTCGGCACGTCTCGCAACCTCCACCGCCTGGCCTCCCTTCGCCGATTCTTTCTGTCGACGGTTCCCCGGGAAGAAGCACAGTGGGGCGCGCCCATACGATATCTTCTCGTCCATCTCTTGCATCTCCGCCTCCTCCTCCGCAATCACAACCGTCTCTTGGGCGCTCGTCGACGGTCTCTTACGGCCCAGCTAGTCAAGCTCGTACCCAACCCTACCCTCGCGCGCATCCCGTTCACGCTGTACACCAGCCCTTGCAACCGCCACCTTTCCAACCTCAGCTGAATCCACCGCCGCCGATGCCAGTCTTTCCCACCGCTCCGACGAGCTCACCACAAGTGTTTGACTTGTATGCGCCGTCGGTACCATCTGCACCGCCGCAGGATCGCAGGGAGGAGTTGTTGATCGAGCTGTAGTTTTCTTATTAGATGGCACTGTTTTTTGCATGTTACGGCTTCGGAACTCGTGATATTGTGCTAACATAACACGCAAGACGTCACGCGACATTGAGAGCGACAACACGACAACAGCGGACATCCTGAATCGAGTACATATACACCAACGGATACAGACAACATCACCTTGACGGGGCAATGCACAAATCTGTAGAATTCGGAGGTTGGGCCGTTTATAAATACAACCCACCCGAGAGTCCCATTATCTTTCACATAGTATAGTATCCTCCTTCGCCTGGCGATTTTTGGTACGGATGGGCCTGAAGGAACGTTGTTCGGCCCTCGGGCCCGTATCTTGTTTTGGTTTGATCGGCTTATTACTAGGTTGTAGTAATCTTCCACCACTAGGATCCTCCGATCCGATGCATGATCCTCCGAGTCATCTTTTCCCACCGTTACAACGAAACCTGGGACACGGGAGAGCCTAAACCTCGTGCAGACCTTGTCTCGTTGGCCAGAACATGCCGGGCCTTCAAGAATCAAGCGCTAGATCTGCTCTGGATACGCCTATTCGGTCTGTCACGGCTAGTGCGGTGTCTTCCAGTGTATGTCGTGTGAAAGACTCTGGAGATGGTAAATGCATCGTCGCCTTCCCTGGATACAGTGGCTAGTTCTGAATTTCACACAGATATACACGCTTGAGAGAGACTTAGAGCCGGCAGAAGGCGGATACTTTGAAAGCGTACGCGCGCAGCGTCAGGTTCTTGTTCATCGCATCTAGTCGAGCCAATCTCGATCCGGATACTCTCGGGCGTCTTTGTCGCACATCACATGCACAGGCCGAACTACTCTTCCCGAATCTTCGGTAATCACTCCTTGCCGTCTCGAATGATACTATCGTTCTATTACCCTACGTCGCTGTTAAAATTTCGAGAAAGCTCACCCTCCACTTTTTGTTTCCAGACCCTTCATCGTGCGAAGACTTCATGCGTTCTCTTTCGTCGACTTGTCTGGGACTACAGGACATATGTGTACATTTTTCTCAAGGGTGGTACTCAACCACTTTCAGCAACATTATGATTCGGAACATTCGCCGCTGGACACACCTTCAGTCTATGTCCTGCCTCGACATGATCATAGACATCGACACGCTTTTTTATCTCTCGTTTGCAGTGGACTCTGCATTGATCGGCCAGACCGAAACATTTAACCACGTATTCGTACTTCCTAGGCTGCAAGAAATGTCATTATATATCACATCTATGTTCTCCGGTTCCAAGTTCCTTACCCACATGCGACTCCCAGCTCTTAAAAGCATAACCATGCGTTATTCCATGTCTCCTCCTAGAGACATGATCATGTCGTTCGAAATGGCTCTCAGGACACTCTGCAATCACAAACTTCTTACAAAGATCTCCCTGGACGGTTCCGCCTCCTTTAGTCCTCTCGTTGCGGAGCATACCACGCTTGTCCTTGAGGACCTCCTTTTCTTCGCAGGTGAGGCCCCTCGGACGTTGTGGGGAAAGCGAGAAGGAACACTATTAATTGTACCAAGTACTTGTTGTATCATATCACAGACCAATGATCTTGGACGTTTAATGTTCAAAACGGAGAGGAAGAGACTAAACGAACCTTGTTGCCACAATTCGGCCCTGAAGACGTCGATCGCAGTATACCTAGGTGTTCACACATGTCATGGCGCATATCGATACGGTGCTCGACATCGTTATACCCAGTTGTCAACGAGGTCTCTGCCCCTGTTTCCGAGGCTCGAAAATCTTATATCACACACATGACCTAAATAAACATCTCACGCACCATCAAATCACATTTTGTCAGTGCACGAGATGTTTCCTCAGTGTAGGTGGGCGACACAGTGCGACCCGGGATGAAGGCAAGGGGGGGAGGGGTGGGAGGCGAGTACGTATGGCCCGGAAAGGCATGAGATGCAAAGAAGCAGCGGCGAGTGGCGACGGATCGGGATGACTGACGGAGAGCTTGGAGATCGGACAGGACAGAGAGAGAATCTGGGTGAGGAAATCTGCTAACATTCAAAGCCCATCTGGCCTCGTACTTATATTGTATAGTAAGCGAGTGGCTCAAAGGCGGAAATAAAGTATCTAAGGCGATGGCGTGAAGGCGTAAAAATGTGACGTTGTGACGAGGCGGATCGGGATCCTTAGCGAACGGATCACCCTCAGCAAAAACGGCCTGCGCTAAGACACAAACTCGGACTCACTTGTCGCGCACGATGGCGCAGCACTCTTTGCGGATCCCGCAGAAGAGCTCTTCATTTTTTTCGCCTTCTTTTTCTTCTTCTTGCAAGGCTTTTTTTTGTGAACCGAGATTTTGTATACTGCTGCTGTTGTCAAATTGAAGCGTAATCATTGCATTTCCCCATGATATTCGTCGTATTTCCCAAGCTTTTTGAGATATTTGGTCCATAAGAACCTTTGCGGAAGGTCGGCCGGCTGGAGTCTGAGAGAGTCAATGAATGGTCACTTTGTTCGCTCACCTCGCCCACTGACTGTACTGTGAATGTACGAAGTTCAGCGTTCCACGTTACTCAAAGCGCATCAACCCAATTAAGAGCCCTACTTTCCCAGAATCAGGGCTCTGAGTGAGATTCCGTCCATTCTGACGAAACAAAAGACACGGTATGTAAGATGCCAGTGTGGGGGATCAACGACGGGTCCAGACCTTATTCGTTATCGTCGGAATCACCGGGACGCTATCTGTGCGCGCAAAATAAGGCGGTACGCTTGACGAAAATCTCGTGATCGCGATTCAGACAATAATTCGTGATAGGCCGCTGTTGGAAAAGAGGGTGAAGCTGCGAAACGGCATATTGTGAGAAAGAAAAGGAAATGTATCATTCACAGCAGGCCCATCTGCAGACCCGCATTTTCAATTCCCTCGAGATGCTTGCTCAAGTAATATCACTGAATCCGGTGGCGCGACATAAATATATGAACGACGAAATGGACGGACGTACATTCCAAAGGAGAACACTGAACTAGTTCAACACCCCTGAGTGTCCCTGCTTTCTGTGCGTTCAGCAAGGGCCAAGCGTCGCTCCGTGCCCGAGAACAACCTTGAATTCATTCCTGCCGACCGACTGCGCCCCGATGGGCTCTGAGTCAGGCTTGTAGCCCTGGACGTTTCTCGACGAGAAGAATTGAAAAAAAAAATCGCGCGCTTGATGTGCAGACAAAACATAACGACGAGAACGTGCCAGGACGAAGTGTCTGCACCCGTGATCTGGGGGAAATCGGCCCAATCAGCACCACACGCTGCGACCCGAGACGAGTTACATCGTGCGCTGCTCGTTGTGCTGTTCCCATTAGAGTGTCCATTGGCAGGTGGGAGGAGCGAGATGGAGAGCGCGAGCGCACGTGTCCGTGTGGACATGGAGGGGAGAGTGCACAACGGTGTGCGCGCGCCTGTGTGTCCTTGCTGACGCACAGGAGGGGCGAGGTGGTGACAGCGAAGACGTACAATGGCGTGCATGTGTGTGCATGTACCTCCATGTGAAGGACGAGTATGTGTGCCTGCCTGCACATCGTGAGCGGGGGAGAACTTGGCGAGGACGAAGCGGAGCAGAGCTCATAGAGTCACATGACCGGGAAGTTGATCGACCACCCCTTGGGAGGTCGCCGGCTTCGTCGGCACCCATTGAAATCCCGAGCAAGTAGCTTTGTGTCGCTCAGATTTGAACACTCTTCTTGCTACAGGTCTGGGTGAAGAAAAAATTGGTGCGACAGTGACTCATGGGCTGTGAACATGTGGACGGTCAAAGACTCCGGACACTGCATCGAGTGGCCTTTATGAACCCGCTATTGCACAGCCGTCACCGCTCAGAACTCGCCCACATTCTCCACATTCCCCATTGCTCTCAGACATCCGTATTTCGCATTCATGGGCAACCGTCTCTCTACTTCGGCTTCTATCCTCCAACCGCAAGGTGGCCAGGAAACCACAAGACCGGACCACGTACATCCGTGCGCAACCGATATAAACAGGCGTGAACAGGTCTTCATAACGAGTACGCGTAATTCAGAGTATCCTGGAGGAATGCTAAAGTCCGTGTTTAGATATCCATGCCACAGATATTGCGTGTGATATCCGACGACTGCCAGCTGAGTTCTACATCACAGTAGACATCAATGGCGAGTCCACACAAACATCAAACAAGCCTCTGTTGAAAGGCGAGAATGCTGTGGAATGGGATGAGGAAATCCTTCTGTCTGTACATTACCTTTCCCATTCTTCCTGTTTGTGCTGAACAGCATCCAAGGCCGTCGACGCAGTCGTCTATTGTTTCGTTCAGTGTCTACGCATCGTTCGAACTGGGACCAAGGCTTGGAAACGAGGAACTAGTTTCCCAGTTCAATATTTCCGTGCAAGAGGCATTCAATGGGAAAGAACACATCCAACGTGCGAAATTCTAGTGATTGTAGTGACCACCTTCTGACATCCCGACGCTCGTAGGCATCAGGGATCCAGTAAAGAATAATGTTATTCTGCCGTCGTGTCCATCACTCAGAATCATTACCAAACGACGTATTTGCGACGTGGATGAATCCTCTTCCAAACCTTCCGTGAGTGGCCCGTGCATAGCTACTGAGTCCTGGAGAGTTGATGTGGTGGTCAATGCGCCGTGCATTATAGAACTCATCACTCTGGAACCTTTACGGGCTTTCACAACTGGTCCTGGCTGGCCTTTCAAGCCTGTTTGATTTTTTATTCTGGGGCAATACCAACCGATACATCCAGAGGTTGGAGCATGCCGTAGAAGTCACTCCCGATACCCATCCTGACAAGCCAGCTCTCTTGAACGGCCTTGGGAATGCATTATTGAAACGCTTCGAGAACCTTGGTGACCTCTCCGACATCAACAAGTCGATTTCGATGTTCGAGGAGGCTCTCCGTCTCATTCCTAACAACTATGCCGACAAGGCGGCTCTGTTGAGCAATCTTGGCGGCTCATTATTTCGTCGCTTTGAGCGCCTTGGTGACCGGGTGGATATTGAAAAATCTATTTTGTTGAACGAGGAAGCAGTCCATCTCATCCCCCTTGGCCATCTGAACAAGCCAGCTTCGTTGAACAACCTTGGATCATCGTTACTTCGTCACTTCCTCTGCTTCTCGGACTCCGCATACATCGACAAGTCGATCTCAATGTTTGAGGAGGCTGTCCAGCTTACTCCTGACAGTCATCCCGATAGGCCTCATCGGTTGAGCAACCTCGGAAGCTCCCTATCGTTTCGCTTTCAGCGCCTCGGTGACCTCGCAGACCTTGAGAAGTCCATTGTGATGAACACGGAAGCAGTTCGGCGCACTCCCAACACTCATCCCGACATGCCTGGTCGGATGATCAACCTCGGGAACTCGTTGTCGAGTCGCTTCGGGCGCCTCGGTAACCTCGCGGACATGCACAGCTCAATCTCAGTGTTTGAGCTGGCGGTCCAACTCACCCCCGACAGCCATCCTGACAAACCTGGTTGGATGAGCAACCTTGGTTTCTCGTTACTGAATCGCTTCAAGCGACTCGGTGATGTTGAGGATATAGAGGAGTCCATTTCAATGTTGGAGCAGGCAATCCATCTTACTCCAGGCGGTCATCCTGACAAGCCGACTCGCTTGACAAACCTCGGAAGCTCATTTTCAAGTCGCTTTGAACGGCTCGGTGACCTGGCGGACATCGAGAACTCCATTTTGATGTTCAAGGAGGCGATCCGTCTCACTCCTAACGGCCATCCTGGCATGGCAGGTCAACTGAGCCAACTCGGGTCTTCGTTAGCTCGTCGCTTTCAGCGCTGCGGAGACCTCGCTGATATGGAGAACTCGGTATCCGTGTTCGAGGAAGCACTACGTCTTATTCCTGAGGGCGATTCGGATAAGCCAGCTCTGTTGGGAAATTTGGGGTGCTCATTATTTTGTCGTTTTGAGCGCCTCGGTGACCTTGCGGACATAGACAAATCCATTTTGATGAACGAGGAGGAACTTCGTCTCACTCCCAACAGCCATCCTGACAAACACACCCGGATGAGCAACCTTGGAAGCTCATTATCGTGTCGCTTTGAGTGCCTCGGGGACCTCACGGACATCAACAAGTCGATCGCAATTTTTGAAGAGGCGGTCCATCTCACTCCCGACGACCATCCTGACATACCCACTCGATATAACAACCTCGGGAACTCATTGTGTCATCGCTTCGAGCGCCTTGGTGACCTCACGGATATCAACAAGTCGATTTCAATGTATGAGCAAGCGGTCTGCCTCACTCCCGACGGGCACCCCACGAAGCCGACTTGGTTAAATAACCTCGGACACTCACTACGTCTTCGTTTCGACCGCCTCGGTGACCTCACAGACATTGATAAGTCCATTTCGATGCACGACGAGGCGCTCCAGCTCACTTCCGAGGATGATCCTGTAAAACCAAGTCGGCTGAATAACTCTGGGGTCTCATTATTGCGCCGCTTTGAGCGTCTGGGCGATCTTGTAGACATCAACAAATCGATTCTTATGTTTGAGCAGGCAATTGGTGTCACACTCGATGGCCATCCTGATAAGCCAAGTCGGTGGGGTAACCTCGGTAGCGCATTCTTGGCGCGTTTCAAGCGATCTAGTGACACTTCCGATCTTTTAGCGGCCACTTTCCATTTCTCAGTTGCCAGTCGTACTTCTGCTGGACCCATTTCTATCCGCTTTCGTGCTGCTGGCCAATGGATATCCTCGGCGCAACTTCAGGGAAACTCCCCGACTCTCCTGGATGCATATGCTACCGCCATCAGCCTTCTGCCACACTTGGCATGGTTCGGACTCCCGCTCACCGAGCGCCATCGCGTACTCGTTGAAGCGGCTCATATAGCACGAGAGGCCGCTGCCGCTGCACTTGATGCTGGCCGTCCGGAAACGGCTGTGGAATGGCTTGAGCAAGGACGTTCGATTGTCTGGAGTCAGTTTCTGCAGCTTCGCACACCCGTAGATGAACTTCGTGCCAAGCATCACGCCCTTGCTGATCAATTCCAGCAAATTTCACGAGATTTGGAACGCGCTGGTTCTCGGAGTCAGGAAGCATTCCACCACGACTTGGTCATACGTTCCCTCGAGGAAGAAGTCCAGAAACACCATGATCTTGCCCTCCGGAGAGACAGTCTCCTTGTTGAGATACGCTCTTTGCCAGGTTTCGAGCGATTCTTGCTCCCGAAGACAATCGACCAGCTTTCTGCCTTTGCAGGTTCTGGACCAGTCGTCTACTTGAACGCAAGTGAGCGACGATGCGATGCACTTATTATCAAGGCAGCCTCGAGCGACGTTGTCTCGGTCCCCCTTCCTGGCGTTAGCTATCGTGATACTAAAGTCATGCACTCTTTATTGCTGAAACACCATCGTTCCAGTATCCTACAGGATGACATATCCGAGCTCATTGCATCTGAAGAGGATCACGTACTGCAGCATTCACCAAACATGCTATTGATGGGGGATAGCATCAAATCCAGTGACAGGGAGGGCGGACCGGATTCTGAGGAGATCGAAGAATGTTCGCCTGATGACAGATTCCGCCGTGTTCTGGGAACTCTGTGGAGGAGAGTCATAAGCCCTGTTCTCGTGACCCTTGGCCTACCAGTACGTTCTTCACTTCCTTGAACTCATAGTTGATGGTTTCTGACCGACTTTTTGTTGTTTTCTCAGTCCCCACCGGTTGTCAATGAGAAAATGGCTCGTATCATATGGTGCCCAACGGGTCCTTTTGCCTTTTTGCCTATACATGCTGCAGGTATCTATGGCACGGATCGCGCGGGTACAAAACTCTCCGAATTCGCTATATCTTCCTACATACCAACCCTCAGCGCTCTTGTCGCACCCTCCGAGAAAGACCCAAGTGGTGCCTCGTCTAACATTCGTCTTGTCGCCGTTCCCCAGCCGCCGCACGACGGCCAGATTCAGCTACCCGGGGTCAAGGATGAGATCGATCACGTCGAAACGTTGTGCGCCAACTCCCCATTCGTCACCCTGCAGGGCTCTGTCGGTACCGTCGAGGATGTCGTGGCGAAGATGACGGATGCCGACTGGGTCCATTTTGCGTGTCACGGAGTACAAGACCCTTTCGATCCACTGGACAGCGGACTCTGCCTGGCAGACTGCCGTCGCCTGAAGCTCTCTGACATCATTCAATTATCGCGCCCGCAAGGCGGCCTTGCCTTCCTTTCTGCCTGTCAGACTGCACGAGGGGATGAGAAGCTGTCGGAGGAATCTGTCCATCTTGCCGCTGGGATGCTCTTGGCAGGTTACGGCGGCGTCATCGCGACGATGTGGTCGATCATGGATCGCGATGCACCAAAGGTAACGAAGAAGGTGTACGAGCATCTTTTTCGTGATGGAAAGGTTCCTGACGGCGCCGAGGCGGCAGAAGCGCTGCACTATGCTGTTCAGCACTTGCGTGATTCTGGCGCGTCCTTTGATTCGTGGGTTCCGTTTATCCACGTCGGTAGATGATAGTAGCTTGACCTTTGTACCCTTTTGCTTGGAGCCATTCCTGTGGCACGTTCTGGTATTCTTGGTTGACACTGACTGTATACACGAGCTCGTTACTTGAGGCGCTGTACAAGGTTTGGTTTATGATATATGAAGACGCGGACTCAGGAATTTCGTCGCCGTCGGCCACGATGGCGCTCGTGCAGTGTCGGGACACGGCGAGAAGGATGACAGACTGGAAGTGGACTCATCTACATACTAGGAATGAGAGAGTACTTACGTACTTGTTTGATTTCCCGAGGCTCTGCGGCAACGACCGCCCATCTCGCATCCCCCAGACGGAGATAGAGTTCCGTTGAATACTTACATAACTTTATTGGGTCCGATTGAGATTTGCAGTTTGATCATGATTGATCATGCCGAAACATTTCTTACAATTTCGATCGCCTGATTCGCTAGCGCTACATATTGGATACATGGAAGCATACATACATGAAAGCATACAGAGCATTATCATGAAAGATCTAACACGTCGCCGATTGGTGAGGGAATATCATCATAAGTAGAAAGGAATACTAGATGTGCCAAGGCATCAATGTCTGGGAGCTTGACCATGCGCTTGGTCCTCCTTCCAGTGGTTCGTCTTGCTTGGGGGCATCAATTTCCAATTGATTACAGAAATCTATCAGTCCCTGCAGATCTTCTGACACACCCTTCTTTCGGGGTTCGAGGATCTTGAATGTTCGCAAGTATTCGTCCGCCAGGAGCATCTTGAACTCTGCGTGCATCAAATTAATGTGGCGTTTGAGGGCATCTTTGCGAGAAAACCTAAAACGAATCAACGTCAGAAAAACAAATAATAGCCCATGGACTCTGAGGGGTACGAACCCAGAATCCGAGACTCGCTGACTGCTACCCACACACATAGCCTCACAGATGCGGCATACGAACTCCATATCTTCACCAAGCGTCTTCGTTTTGCGAGGCTTCTTTCCTGCAACAGGGTCCTTTTCGACAACAGGAAATACTCCGCATCCGATCTGTGAACCTGGCATGAGGTTACCAAACGTAAGCTGTACTGTCAGACTCACCTCGTCCTCTCCCATCTTCCGTCGTGGCCTATTGGTACAATCATACGGACCCTTTGGATCTCTCCGCTTCTCATTTGAACGGCGGGAAGTAAGACTTCGTGCTGGTGTGTCCAAGCTTGGCAGTGCCATTTCGCAGTTCATTCGCTTATGTTCGGAGGCTGGCGACTCGCTGGTGGTTGCATGTGGGGTCCCGTTGATCGATGTCTTTGGGGGAAAGGCAGCTTCTTGAATATATTCCCAGAGTTTGTCGGGCGTCAACGTGACGTCTGGTCTCAACTGGCAGAATAACTCGAGGCTATCGAGACAAATATTCCCAGTACCGAGGCACCCCACTGTCTTGTCGTCAGAACAGATGTGAACCGATATGACATCAAGAACTGTGGGTTCATTGTTCTGTGAGTCGTCGAGAAGCCACTCTGGTACAACAAAAACCGCACCTTGTTTCTCAGTGGGCGGATCTTGCTTTAGGATCTCTGAAAGCGCGACTGCCAGATCGACTGGTCCTTCCATGGCGAGAGCGAGTTCTTCCTCGGTGAGCGAAATGTCTTGCCAAGGGGTTTCAAGAGTCTTGGAAGGATCCTGGAATTGGAAACTGAATGGGGCAGGCGTCTCCTGCTGAGTGGTATCCTCTAACGGTGGCACAACAGCGGAATGATTTCCGACGCGCGTGTCGGGGAGAGTGTAGGACGTTGCGTGGATATTGGCATTGTCCAAAGGCAGCACTTGACCGACTGCATTAGGTAGGAGGACATCGGATGCAAAGGTATTGCTCTGGGCAGGCAGGCCTTGGTAAGGAGGCTGGAAATTGTGTCCATGTGTGCCACACAGCGCTGGAGGGGTAGACTGTTGAAGGGTACTGCTCTGTGCAGGCAGGCCTTGGTAAGGAGGCGTGTTGTAGTTGTGTCCATGTGTGCCGTACAGAGGGTGATTCGAGGGAAAGGTGACGTTGGGGGGGAAGGTGATGGGGGGAAACAAGACCCCCGGCGTTGGATAGATGCTGTCGTGTCTTGGCCCAACCATATCGAACGGGGTTGGAGTGGCATAGGATGTGGCCTGAGACAGAGTCGGCTTTGA
>JBBPNG010000244.1:0-29852 GCA_038091095.1 Leccinum incarnatum
ATAATAGTTAGCACAGCTTATCCAGACCGGCCCTAAGCTGGTCTGTGCACACATGTAATTAGTATAAATACTTGAATGCAACAACCGAACAAGCCAGTCTTGTTCTGGTTGGATTCCCTCCATCCTATACTCTTCCCTCCCAGTGTCTTTGTGATTGTTGAGGTGCCATAGTCCTTGTTGGATCTAGGTTGCCTTCAAAGATGGTTGTCAGTAACTAAGACACGCGTGTACTAAATTCAGACGTACTCTTTGGATAGTTCAGGAGAATTGAGCTTCTTCAATATCAAGTCATCAGTACTGGCCAAAAGTTCCATAGCCTCTTCAAAGTACTTCAACACAGCAGTATGAATTCCATTAATGCGATCCACGTGAGGAGATTTTGATGTATAAGAGATCAAAGCCCGCAAGAATGACACATCGTGACTAGCCACCAATTCATGCCATCGAGTCGTTAATAGCCATGGACTGATAACACGATCATCATGAGGAATTTTTGTATGATCAATATTTTGATCAAGTTTAGAGCGCAGATGTTGCAGAACTTGTAGAGGGAAATCATGGGATGTGTCATTTGATGACTGAGTTATAGCTTTAACTCTCCAGAGTTTGCGATTGGCGCCACCATTGGCTAATTGTTGCATATAGCACTTCGGAAACTCGCTTGGACAAGGGTTACCATGAACTTGCTGATAATGTGTACGGATAGCCTTAATGTGTCCATAAACTTGAGGACATTGAGTACAACCAAAGCCATCCAGGATTTTGAGACCTTTGAATGATTCTAAACCATCTAGAGTGTCGGCCACAGGTGATAAGGGAAGATCCAAGCAAATATTATTGATGTCGATAATTTGATCCAGTCGATTCTGATTCAACTTGATTAATGGATGATTGTCATGGAGGTGTCCTTTGATGGCTCCAGGACATAAAGCAATCTTGCAAATGGTACAACAGAATGCTTGAAGTACTGGATCAACCACAAGGTTGATAGAATCCAAATATGGATGATGTGAAAGTTCATCCAAAGCATTGTATGTCTTGGATTATTTAGAACTATATCTTTTGAAAGATGTAATCTGCTTACCAGTGTATCATGATCCTCAGGTAAATGTGACACTAAAGGTCCAGACTCAAATCCCCACAAGTTAACTTTATAACTCAGGTGTACAAAACATCTCATTGAAGTACTCACCATCTCAGGAGTGTCTACCTCCATGTCTTGGTTATCCAATTGAATGGATGGCAATGCTAAGGATTGCACAGTCTATATAAAGAGATTGGTTTTTAAGACACGCGTGTATTAAATCAGTTACCTCGGTATGTGATGGATTGGAGTTGGATGTGAGAGCAGCCTAGATATTGAATATTGAGTAAGATGACACATGATTAGTACACATGTGAGCTAAATTACTTACCTCAGCATGTGGCTGTACAGTAGACTTCTTCTCCAATTTGGCAATTTCTTGCAACATATTTTGCAAAAGGTTACGAGTGGACTGAGTAGGCTTGGACATCGTGGGAAAATATTTCTATAAAGGGAATTCCACAATAGGAAGGTAGAGAAGCAAAGACAAGAAGCGTGTTTGTTTGTGTTGTTGCTTCAAGAATGTTAATATCATTTCATGCTCAGTTTGAAAATGCTGATTATGTAATCTATTTGTACCGATTATGTAATCTATTTATACCTTTTAGTATAAATAAACAGTTGTTTGTCATACAAACAAGTTTCACTCCTTGTCCTTGAACTATCACCTTCCTCATTTGGAGAAATCTTATTTGCTTTACACAAATGTCTACAAACATGAACAAAACTAGGGTATTTGTAATCACAAATAATATTGTGATTTTGTACTAATCTCTTGGTAATTTCTAGTCTGCTTTGATCAAAACAGTGAGTTTAATTTAATTTTTTATGAATTATTTTCGAATTATTTTCGACATTTTTAATGCTGTACATAAATAATGACAAGTGGTTGTATTATTTTGTAAAATATTTATTGGCTTTTGAATGTTTTGGATTAGATGTCAAAATCATTTTATTACATATTTCGAATGTTTTAGTTCACATGTGAACTAAAATCCATAATATTTTGATTATCTCTTGATTTTTAGTTCACATGTGTCTTAATAACCTTGACTAACACATGTATGTTTTAGACACCAATCCAACGTGCTACACTGGATTTCACAGAAGATCTCTCAGTCTTGGATAGCGTGCGGTTGGGCTATGGACTTGTATACTTTGGTGACGATGCTTCCATGGGAGATGGGCCTCGCATTGGCCGTCAACATTTCAATCCGCGATCTATCATGCCTTCATTGATCAACCAGATGAAGAAAGATGCTGAAGGGAGTGGACTTGGAAACAAGGTTCCAGAATTCGCCGTACGACTTGGTGTCAGAAAGAACTACATTGCTAGCGGCCTGGTCAAAACTGCCCCTCATGGAACTCCAATCACCAACTTCATCAAGTGGTCCACTGCAGCTAAGCATTCGGATGCACAAGTCGAGCTGATCGATGGAAACCACCGTATCACTGTGCTTCAGCAGCTATACCGCAAGCAAGTGGAAGTGTACTATGGAATCGAATCTGAACTCAAAATGCCAGGTGTTCTCAATCCTGGAGAGCTTAAAGATAGACAAGCAAAGGCTTTCGATGAACTTGTAACAAATGCTGTATGGGCGGCAGAGATTTTCGACTTGGGTAAGACCAATGCACAACTCAGTGTTTAGTTCACATGTGAACTAAAATTCATATTTAGATGCTGTGGAAGGAAGAGATGATGCAGGCTTGATCTTGTTCACAATGTCCTCCAACCGTCTACGACCACACAAAACCGACACAGATACCCAGTACAGTAGTACTTCAAGAACATGTTGCTTTGCCTCCGCCGTGTCAATTTGAATGGCGGAGCTGACTCACCAATTACCATGGATGCTTACGATCGACTTCTTGCTGATTGGGCCAAGAGGCCCTGCCACAAAAACTCCCGACCTCACACAATGATCAAACACACCCAACTGACAGTTTGGCTTGCGCGTGTTTTCGGATCAAGTATCATCGAGCAGAGCGATCTGATGAATGTATCAATGTTTGTGGACAATCTCCACCCTTATCTTGTTGGTGTAAGTCTTTGCTTATGTCATGATTATTAGTTCACATGTGTGCTAATACCATCAATTGATTTAGCTTTTTGTGGCAATTTTCGAACCTGTCTGGTCTACCATGCTATTCCTCTGCTCCCCGATCACTATGCCTACTCTTGATGCTTTTGCAGCCCTTGTCTTGAAGCGCGACGAGGACCTTTGGAAAGACCCAGCTGAAATCAGAAGGGTCATTGAAGAGGCTGAGAAAAAGTTCCGACCAACCTTTAAGGCATCTCTCACAAGTACCAACACTCGACCTGTTCCAGATATCTTGGGCTTTCCTATTGGTGTGGGCAAATCAGCAACGACAGTGATGGGGGAATGGACAGAGGCCTTTTCCACCACTCTGTCACCTGCGGTTCATTTGTTTGGCAGTCCAGAAACAAAAGAAATCGAGACGTACAACAACGCATTCAAGGCATACTTTGCTTGTCTTCTGGACAAGACTGAAGCCCTACTGTCGAAAATCGAGCTGAACGATGCCGACTTGACTACACCTATATTCCGCAACCTGCATGTCAAGTTGCAGTGGTTACAACTGGGTTACTTTCCCACTGACGAAGAACGCATCAAAACGGAAACACCTGTTGCCTTGTTTAGTCCCACGATGATGCATTGTATGATGTCCCTGTGGCATTCAAAAGGCATCAAAGTGGTTGATTTTTCTGAGTCTCGCAATTTCGGACCAGCACTTGCTGAGGTATGTCATCTACACTTTTTTTAGTGCACATGTGAACTAAAAATTAATTATTATAGTGTTTTGATTGGCTGTTTCCAACTGTCCGCTTTGGTTTTGATGTTCTGCGTGGTCCCAATACACGTCTGTGGTCAGACTTGTGGAGTGGTATGGATGTCTGGTTTGAGAACCGCCTGACTATCAAGTTGGCAGCAGACCGTAAAGAGCTACTGATCCAGGTATATGTCAGATCTTCCCAACTTGTTAACTGACAACTTATATTGTAAATTTATAGGTTGCTCAACTTTTCGTTGATTGTCGACGATACACACTTCAGATCATATCTGACGCTTTGACTATTATCATGCCACCGAAACTCTGGTCAACACAGGTGATGAAACAAACAGTGGACAGGTTGCTTGAACCTCTCGGAGATCTCAAGTGGATGGTGTCACTGCGAAGTTTTCTCGTCAGCTACACTACTGAACTCAAGGGAAAAATCTCCGTTGGTCTACGACCCAAGGCTTCGGACAATATCTTCAATGCTGGTTTGGATGGATCGCCTACCGAAGAACACAAAGATCTTTTTCGTCTAGTCTATCGTGTCTGGAGAGCTACTCCGATCCCTTGGGAGGGCATCACAAAAGCAGCCGAGTGGACCACGTTCATCAAACATTCACTGGTTGATGCTTTACGTGTCGAGAAACGTTCTGATATCTTGTCGATTGGAGCAGCCTGGTCCTTGAGAGAGTCGCTGATGAATACAATCGACAACTACCTGGACAACAAAGAAATCGTTGTGCATTGGAGAGATTGGGATGAATACGATGAACAACCGCCTTTTGTCAACACAGCTCTGTCGACAATCATACCCAGTCAGTATAAAGGTGAAACCTTGGGAAAGGCTATGGAAAGAACAGCTGTTGCACCAGCAGCTGCATCTGCAGTTGTAAAGGCTGTCAGTACCATCCTAGATGCTGTCAAGACAGAATATGTGGGCTATATCGACACCGCAAATGGACGCCTTTTGGATCCGAGCTTGGCCAATCCTCTGAAACGTTTCCTTACGGTCAGTATCTGATTTAGTTCACATGTGTACTAAAAATATTAATTATTTGGTTTTCATAGGAATTATCTTTGCTGGGCATGAAGCAAGCGAATCGCGTTCGCAACCCTACTTTGGATTTGACAGTACCATTGCAAGGATCAGAGTATCTCAACGCAATCAAGGCCATCGGTTTAGGTGTCGATCTGGAGGGTTTGAAATTTGCAACAGAGGAAGAGTCGAAGATTTATTGGGATGGCTCGGCAAAGTTGGATCCGACAGGACTGTACAGCTTTCAATCATCAAAGGTTGTTGGAGGTGCTGCGGAGAAGGAGATCAATCACAGCAAAGTTCCCAAGGACAATTCTTTGTCCTTGATGGACTATGTATCTGGTTACAACACCCGAGTGCAAAGATCAAAAGGGCCGAAGAAAATCAAACCGACTGGCGACGTCCAAATGTTGGCACCACCATCAGTGTCATCTGGTAAGACTGGCATAATCAGTGGGCCGCTGAAAGCCAACAGGGGGAGGGCAGGTTGGGAAAGCAAGGGGTGTTTTTTGAGGAAACATTTTCCAGGCTGGGAGTTGCAAACCACAATCATGAACGCAGTGTTAATAGAAGGTGTATTTTGGACTATCCAATCTAGCTTTTGCATAATGCCCTTGTGGGACTGGCTGTACCCACACTCTCCCATCCAGACAGTGATGGCAGTACCATATGTGCCATAACATGGCTCTGAATCAAGCCGAATGTCTGGTATGATGTCTCAGCTGTCTTCTTCCTCCATGATCCTTGAGTTGAGGAGGTTAAAAACTTGCATTCAGCATGACTCATACGACACCACAAACACTCTGATGCAGTTGGTGAAGTATTTGATGGAGTGTTTGTGAACTGTGGTTGGAGACATGCTATGAAGTCTGTGGGAATAGTTAGGCTGCTGTCACCATCCTCATCATAGGGTGTGAGTCCCTTTTCCTTCAGGAAATCAACCACAATGGCCAATGGTTTCTTTGTGCCCTTTCTGCTGAGTTCAATCAACCTCTTGCTCTGCCGGCACTCTTCAAGGATAGCAGTGGCTCATTCCAAATCAACTCCCTTGAAACACATGCCCTTGAACTTGGATCAAATAATAAACTTTGAGTAGTGAAAATTTATAACTATGAGTAAACTCACCATGTTCCAATGCATCTACCAGTGTTGGATACTCCTGGAAGACTTTCAATAGTGTCTCCACCACAAAATCCTCTTTGAATGCCTGGAGTACAGAGGCCCCAGTTCTTCTTTCATGAAGGCTGATGCAAAGGACCTCTGCAGCCTGTCTAAATAAAATTATCCAGTTGGGTGCTTGAGCAGAAGTCAAAGCATCAACCAAAAGAGCTATAATAATAATAAAATCAATTCTAAATCATAAAAGAGAGAATACTTATGAAATTCAAGTGACCCACAGAAATGGAGGCCACTAGTAGACTCACTGGCACCCTCTATATTGGGACCAGTACCAGCTGCTATAACACCACCATCATGATGATTAGGACATCTAGGGCAGATGAAATTATTTCAGTGGATTTTCCAGTGCTGGCTGGCTGGCCTGAGTTCGAAACACTTGTGGGTCAACTTAATTCCCTTCTCTTTTCGATGGGTCACAAGCTGCATCAATCCAGCATCAAACACTTGCTAAGCTGAGGTGGTTTTACTGATCCAGGCCTGCCACCAATTCAGACCCACTGCATCGAGAAAGCCATATTAGTAAAAAAAGGAACGCAATGCCAACTCCCATCCGTGATAAAAGCAGGAGTATACCAGCATGCCACCCAGATACAATGAACTGATGAAACAGTTCATCTGGCAGGGCGACATTCTAACCACTCTGCTGTGCAGCCCAACATATATGGGCGATATCAATGATGCCTGCACTGACAAGGCAATGGTAAACAATCTGCACTACCACCTTGATGTGACCAAGGAGCTCCAAATGTCCTTGCATGCTGCAGCAGCCAGCGAGGAACCAGAACTAGTCATGAGACTACTGGAAGTATACATGCTGGAGGAGTTTTACATGGGACACCACGATCCTTGCGGTAAAGCTGTAAGCTAGAAAAAAAAGTGAAGGAACAATTGGTGTCATATTAAAACCATCATACCTTTGGCACTGGGCAATCAGCTGCATGCAATTAACCATAAAAAGGAAAATGACCCAGATATTTTTTCCCTCGAGATCAAGGCATCTGTTGGCAATGGACTAATATAATTTCTCTTGAATGATGTAACTAATTATATCTTAGAGTTACTTCTATCTGCTCTAGAGCAGGCTCAAGCACACAATTGAGCTAGGGTCATACAGAATGCATCTCTTGATGCTTGCAGACACATCTGCAACTCAATGTCACTGAGTTGTATTACAGATGGTGTTGCAGAGAAAATCTTGGTGGCTGCCATCTACAGATTCAAGTTCAACAGATCTCATCATTTGAAGATGGATAGTGCACTGGAAGATAGTGAGTCTTTCAAGTTACTTTTATGCCAAATTAAAGTGAACCAATATTCATATTCAATATAGTCATTATGCTTTATCCCAGATTGAGGCCAACTCCCACACACATCTCAAACACCAACACCACATTCAAACAGACTATCATCAAGGAGCTGAAAGAGGTTTATGAGCAGTTTGTCACAAGCATCTGGATCTCAGCATTAAAGCTCCTCAAGAATCCAGTCAATAATCAATTCCCTTGCACTATTCCCTATCAAGCACTGGTAATTGAAGGCTCTACTCAATGGGCTCTGGATGTCATCAAGTTGGATTGGATGGTAGGCTGGGATGAGACTTGATGTCTTGTTTATTATTTTATTTTATTACAGCTTATAGGTAGTGCTTCAGATTTCCAGAATCAAGAAACAAAGATGGTACAATGGTGTTCCCACCCTATTAATTCAGAGTGACATCTTGGATGCCTCAAATTGATTGTCCAATAACATTAGACATTTACTCAACATATTCCAACTGTTGTCTAAGCACTGGCTGATTATTTGGTAGTAGTGGCCCTTTGGTCTCCTTCTACTCCCTTCTCTGGCAATATCGATTCAGAATGATATCTTGGATGCCTCCAATTGATTATCCAATATTATTAGACATGTAATAGACATGTTTCAACTGTTCTCTAAGCACTGGCTAGTTATTTGGTAGTAGTGAATATCCTCCCTCATTCCTCTCACTTTTACTGATATATCAATTCAGCAAGTGACTTCAAGGAGTTAAGGACAGTGTACATAGGGGTTTTCAAGGTCAGGAAATCAATCTGGAATGGTTTCAAAAGCCTCCAGAATTTATTTGATCCTATAACAAAGTCAACCCTTCTACCCCCTCTTCTTTTGTAACAATTTTTTTCCCAATTGCCAAATCTCACTGGACCTTTTGTAGAAGCTTTATATACATCTAATGAATGGATTGACATCATCTTTGAGGCTATATCTTGATTTTGCATTTTAGTTTTTAATTCCCATTGAAATATAAATGCTATCTCAGCCTATCTGTTATATGTGAGCATTGAAGTATAAAGGTATACCAACTGTTATATATACAGGCAATAGGCCTTCACAAGGACAACAATGGATGACATGGAGATCAATGATGATTAACTTTTCTCTTCATTTTGTTGTACAAGTAGCAGTCATGTGTATGAAATTATAAATGGCACTGAAATGACCAGTGAAATTAATATGTTCATAATTGTGGTATTTGGAAGCCAGAGACTGGCACATCCATGTGCCATACAATTATAGGTACTACTGTTCATGTACAGAATCCTGGTATTTAGAAGAGTTACCATATCATTGAAATTTCCCTCATAGTGACTTACAATTGGAATGCTACTGGCACAATCCCAGAAGTGTGGTGATGGTTGGCATGGTTGACACATGTATACAGTTATTTACAGCTGTTTGACATGCAAAATTCAAAATATTATTGTATGACTACAACATTGCTTGTAGGAGAGGTTCAAATGATAGGAACAAGTAGCTATATGTCTTGGACAGACACCCCAGATTCTTTATAAAAGACTGTATTGTTGTTCAACTTCAATATCACTTGCAGTGTCAAGGTCCAGTTTCAAGCACAATCAAGTGGATGAAACACATGATTAATTAGGTAATTATGCTATTATTATCTACGATAAAGATTCATCAAAAGTTACTTGTTGCTCGCATTTGATAGTAGTCTTTGCTTCACTGTTCCCCAATAATTGAATGGAATTCAAAACTATGCATTCCACAGACTCATGGAAAGCTGGGCTATGGATTCTAGGAGTCTCCAAGGCCATTGAACCATGTTTCATTGATCAACATCCACTGCAAAATTTGAAACTACCAAAATCAGTCATTTGTGTGGGCTTTGATCCATACTTCATGGAATTTTCCTTGATTCTATCAGTATGTTCTTGCTGGATGTTGAAGATATACAGTCATAGTGTAGAATAGACATCAGATTTCCCGAGAACAATGTGTGTAGTGCTATAAAAGTCGAAATGTTTCACTGAGCAGTGCTGTGTCACCCTGCTGTAAATAACTGTACCAGAGTTTGCTACAATGCTACTTACATACAGTTTATGCTTAAGCTACTACTGAAGTGTCATACAGATGCAAAAGATAAAGAGATTATAGATATTTATTTATAATACTTGACATAAGGCTTTTTTATATACCAGTGATTTGATAACAAGTCTCAGGGCCTTACACATTATTAAATCCATAATTTGCATAAGCACCAGAATGAAATCTGAATCATGTTGAATATGTCAACATCTCCAACGCCCCTCGACTTCCCACATCAAGATTGTGCCCTCTTTTGCCTTACATTTGCAGCTCGACACAGTTCTTTTTTATATGTGTCAGTGATCCAATGTCGTCAACATTTACCAGCTTTCCCTTTATAGACGTCGACGCCCGACATTCCTCTACTACGTCTCTGTGACGTTTCACGGTTTTACCCTGGACGCTTCATATATTTTACATCATGCCTTGCATCACTTCGAGCTCAGGTTCACTCATAATATGTATATTTATATGCAGATGCTGGCTAGTATCCATTTCTTCACTCGTCGTTTATCCCGATCCCCGGGCATCCATCGAACACCCAGGTTGCCAGTGCCACGGTCTGTCCAGGTCGTCCTATCGACATCGAGTAACTCGAGTTTCGTATTTTTTCCCGCACCCCGCATCGTTGATACTACGATCGAGAGAGTAATACCGACGCCGAGGGTTCAAATACCCCCAACCCATCCATCGATTAACATCCACCGCGGCGCTGCCGACGTCCCTCGCTCTGCCGACCTGTCGTGTCTATCTTGAGAACGGAACTTGAAGGGTTCGTCTTGGTTGGTTTAGGTCTGGGTTCCGCTCTCGCAACGCAACAACGACTCTGTCTCACGCCATCATTCTCATCCAGAAAGGAAAGGCAGCCACCACAAGCCGCATCATACGCACCATCATTACCATCATCTGAGGTGCGAGGGAAGACAGGACCAAGTCCAACAGAGGATTTTCTTTTCTCATCCACGTTCCACGTCCACGTCTTCCAATGTGCGGGGAGGCAACGAGAAGCATGTGCACCCCGTCACCCGTTCGCTACCGATCGCGTCAAAAGGTTTGAAATAGCAACATAACTGATAATAATTAAAAACACAAATTGAACCGAGGGACGACGACAGCTCGAAGAACCCCCGGACCCCCCGGCGCCCAAAGCACACTTGAAGTTGACAGACGCACAGGTTCCGAAAGCCTATCTTTCCATCTGGTGCCAGTGGCGTCACCTCGAAGGGGTTACTTGTCGTTGTTCGGTACTCCCGCTTCCCTTTCCTACTCTTCCTCATACACGGCGATTACACGCGCCATGTTGGTGAAGTATGAATCCCAAACATGTTTTGTCCTTGTCTCCGCGCATCATCCACTCATCGGTAGGGCTCGGGTAACGAGAACTGTATGGTCGTTGATCGGTCATTCGAGTACAACAACAACCAAAAAAACGAGTTACCTAAACATGTCCGTCCAAGGGACTCGGATTTGGCAAGGATCGGGAAGACGTGCGAGGACGGGTCATTTAATGTAACCAAGTCACATCGATATCTTCCCTCGGCCGAGAAAGAGAAACAAGTGATCTAAAACTCGCGTCGCGGCACGCCGTCGCGGTGGCGAAGCTCAAAAAAACATGAAACACGAAATGAACCCTTCGGAGCCTGGCACGCACGCATGTACACAGACCCACACGCTGCGGCGCCGGGCACGTTGGGGACCGTGATATCGACCAGTAATATACACTCGATACGTCATAATCATGTTCGACTTCGTGTGCTCTGTCATCTCGAGGAAATATAGATAGCTTTATATATCTATCTATATATATACGAAGGAAAAAGAAAAGAGAAATCGTCGTCGTCAAGCTCTCTGCTTCCGATCGCCCGTAGACATGTCAGAGCCCTTTACTGCATTCAGTGAAGCATCAAGTGCTGTGCCGTTACACACCTGATCGACGACGACCGTATCGCGGGTCTGTTCAACTTTCTGATTATCTACTGGGTTCGAAGATAACAAGCGTCGATCATCCTTCCGTCTCCTTCCGTATATGTTGTTGTAACTTGTGTGCCATCACGATCCACACGCAAGTGTGTATGAAACGGAGACACGGAGACATGGCGGCACGGCACAGCACTGTACAGCACCCAACGGGACCGTTACTTATGTTTGACCTCGACAGCAACGCATGCAACCGCAGAGAATTCTGTCGACATGATAATAACATGATGTCGTCTATTATATGCTCTTCGACCATATGATACAGCTAACGAATAAGGACTCGATAGCGAACTTCCTTTGTTGTTTGACAAAAGCGGATGACGGGGTAACGAGGCGGAATGTGTCAGTGCCGAGTGAGTGCGTTTAACCTAGTGCGAAATGAGAAAGCATGCGGAGGGGAATCAACGATGCGGGGAATGGATAGTTTAGTATCTCGTAAATATGAGTAGTAAAGGCTGGCAATCCAAAGACGAAAAGAAAAAAAAAATAGCAATTTGACAACGAAAATAGACCGCAAGTATAGCAAGCCACATGGCGGTACACATGCGGGGAACCACAAGACCATGGGTCGGGACCCGGGGAAACGAGATATCACCGAGAGGGAGTTCGCTACCACGGTCGTATGGGCCGTCTGATGCTTCCATGCTCGCTCTCACTCTCGTCGCTCTCGATTATTCGACGGCACGCCGAGTCTGGGCCGGAAAGGTGCGCCCCGCGCTTCCGGAGATAGTCGGCGTCGTTGCTCGACCGGTGGTAGTCGGTCGCGCTGATGGGGTGGTGGGCATGGGCACGGTGGTCTGGGTGATCTGACACGTAAGGCGGCGCTCGACTGGAACCATCCGCCAGCCTCACGCGATTTTTGAGGGTCGAGCCATGGCCCTCGCTCGATCGTGGAGTCGCCGGTGAAAGGGGCGAGACAGGGCCACCGGAGCTTCCCTCGTGCGAGGAACGCAGCGTGGGGCTGAACTCGGGCGAGGACAAATGCATGTGTTCGTAATTGTGGGCTCGTGTACGCGTGGCGTCGCCCGACCACGACGACGACCCTGGCGCAGGGAACGTTTGACTGGGCCTGATATGATGGATGGTTAGCCTGGAAGCTTCGTCGTAGAACCGACGACCACGCACCTGACAGACATAGAAACGGAGCGGTGCCTCGCCCGACGGGCATCCTCTGAATTAGACGCCGGGTCATCCATCTTCAATCGTTCGAGAACGGCGGCGGAATCCTGGGAGGATACACCACGCAGATCCTCGAGGGCGGATATGGGAGGTAATGCATAGGAAGGAGTGCTGACGTGACGGGGTGGCGCGAGGGGCTGTATGGGAGGGAGCTTAATCTCGTCACCAAGCAATCTGCTGGCGGAGCGTGGATCGGGGACGTGATCGTGGAGAGAGATGGAGGGGATATCGAGGGCCATGGACTCGGCAGAAGGTTTCCGTTGTGAGACCATGGAGCTCGGGTAAGGGGAATAACGCGATCGAAGAGAATGCTCGCGGACGAGGGGCGAGGTGGATCCAGGGGATGGGTGTCGGCCACGTTGCATCGGGGAATTGACACGTGGATCGGGGAGTTGGCGAGGGGGAGGATAAGAGTAGGGTGTGCTGTATATGCGCGGAGAAGTGTCCTGGTCAGTGCGATGATAGGGTGGGACGTGCTCAGAGGGTCCAGTAAGGCCGGGAACGGCGGAGGACCACGGTTGAGAAAGTGGGGCGGATGGCAGAGGGGCTGCGGCTGGATTGGTCCGACGAGGTCGCCGGCGGCCTGATGCGGTGGAGACAACCTGGCCATAGCCAGCCTGATCGGGGGACAAACAAGTGCTGGGGAACGTGGGGCTATGGAGGATGGGCGGTGAGCGTCAAGGGACGAGGGAGGTGGAGTGGAGCAAACAATTACCCAAAGAGAGGGATAAGGTCGTCACGTATCGGCCATGCAACACTGGCGCGGCGGACGGATTAGGAGGTCAAGGGTGGAAAATGAATGAAGGTACATACCGGCGAGACAAGCGAAGGGCGACCTGACGAAGCGAGATGAGCGGGGTGAAATGGTTGCAACGGAAGCACTCACCTCATAAGGCATCCAGGTTCCTTGTATTTTGAGATAGCCACCGCGCACCCGACGGATGACGGGAGCCAGTTCGGGCTGCGAATCGATCATTTTGACGATGTCGGCTGAAAAGGGCTAAATGTACGATGAAGCGTTAGGGGGAGGAGACGGACCTTTGGAGTTGCCGAGTGCTGTGGGCGGGGGGGGATGAGGACGAGCGTTGGGGATGTTGGATAGAACGTACCTTTCCAGATACCGGTCCAGAGGATGTAGCCATCATCGATGTCCATCATGATCCACTGACCATTGAGTGGGTACTCGTAGACGGGGCTGTCAAGAGGGTGAGCATTGGGGGGGTAGAAGGGGGGGGGAGAGGGTTTACATGTAACCGCGTGGATCGTTGCTGGTGATGTACCTGCCCTTTGTGACCTGGTGATGTGGACTAGCATAAGGACGGAAGCGAGGGCCGGCCTGTTGTTGTTGTTGTGGGTGGGTAGAGGAGGAATCCATGACGGAGGGAAAGAGAGCTAAGAGTCTCAGGTTATAATGGCCGGGCTATTTTGTATAGTCCGCGGCCAAATTAGCGGTGCAACCACGTCGACGAGGAAATGTCGGGTTTGTGACGAGAGGGTAGCGTGACATGAGTACATCGAGAGAGCAAGTGCGTGACATAATCTCGGCAACCGCAGTATCACGGCAACTAATCCAAATCGGGAAGTAACGCGAACACCGAAGCCCTGCAGTTCCCTCGGCACCGCCTAGATTCAAATTCGATTCAGGTACACAGTCACGCGCTTCATCTCCGGCCCGCCCTCCGCTTACACCCCCACCGACGACAATTCAACAAGGTTTACGGCGCCACCCCCGGTTCAATCATTCACCCATCCCCCCGTGGCCCCGTCCCATCCCGGCTCATCCCGCCACAACCCGCCACTGACACCCACCGCTCCCGAATGTGCATGCGTGTGTGCATGAAACAGGGCCTCAGTCACGGTCTCAGATCTCGGCCCAACCCCCGCGGGTGCACAATATATCCCGATCCGGACTTCGAAGCGTGTGCCTTGAATTTGGAAGCCAACTGCACACCGTCGATCACCCTCGATGATGACTCACCGTTCCCACAGCTTCTCATTCCCGTCCCGTCCGCCGCGCGCGAACAACTCGTTACCATAATGATTACTAGAGCTCCTACAGGTTAAGTTACAACAACCAACGCCGTTCCGGCTCCTACCGACCGTCTATTGCCTCCGTGCCAGCTACGCCGTCGCTACAACAAGTGTGTACTACATCTCCCCGTGTCCGTGGCCCTCCCCTGCGAACCGCCGCAGCACCTCCCGCGCCTCCTCCCCGCCCGAGCTCGTCGTGTAAACAACGTCGCTCAGCTCAAACCCGTTGAACTGGCTCGCTGCACTCATCGTGTACGCACCCATCTCGTGCCATCCGAGCCAGTCCCCCACCTGGAGCCCGCTCGGCAGCATCACCGACTTGCACACAACATCTAGCGAGTCGCACGTCGGCCCCCACACGCTGCTCCGTGACATCCCCTCCGTCTCGCCCACATGGAACGACTCGTTCATACACAGAACGTGTGGCGCCACCACCTGATGATCAAACATCGTGCAGTTAAAGGCACCGTACACGCCGTCGTTAATGTAGTCTGTATTATTTTTACAATCAGCACCCTCGTCAAAAATATAGAAAAATAGAGATTTCACAAAACTCACACATAACGCTCGGTTCCTCATTGTTCGCATCACTACTTTCCACTTGATCCAAAGATCCCTCGCTCATCGGCGCCCTTCGCGCAATGATGTTCGTCGCAAGGCTGAATGCCCGCGACACGTAGTATCGCCCAGGCTCCGCAATCACCTTAATCCCCGTCCGGTCGGGAAAGTACTCCTGGATCGCCCGCGTCAACACAGACGCCGCAGCCTCCAGCCGTCCATCTTCGAACCCTCCACCAACGTCCAGCAGCGAGAATTGATATCCGACACGTGCACCCATGTCGAACGCCTCGCGTGCGCGCCGAACAGCGTCTTCGTAGATCGTAGGGTCATAGCATCCGCTCCCGACATGGAAGCTCACGCCGATCACGTCTAGTTGCAGCTTCCGCGCTTTCGCCAACAGATGTGGCGCCACCTCGAGCGACGCCCCGAATTTGGTACCAAAGCGACACATGCTCTTCGAGTCGTCCGCCAGAATACGCAAGATCAATTTCGCCCCAGGATGGGTGCGCGCGATTTTGTAGAGTTCGTCCTCGTTGTCAAAGGTCATCCTGTTCACGCCAACCCTGGCAGCGCTCCGGATAAACGATGTTGCCTTGCACGGGTTGGCGAACACGATCCGACTCGGCTCCACCCCGCCCAGTGCCAAAACCTTGGCAATCTCACCGTTTGAGGCACAGTCGAAACCTGCGCCCAACGCAGCTAGCAATCTCAACACATACGGGTCAGGGTTGCACTTGACGGCTGTCACACGACGCCCGTGAGGAACAGAGCGAGACTGAACAAAGCAGACTACAGACCGTAATAAGGCTCGATGTCTGGCATGCAGTGGATCCAGCGCTGGTGTTGATGATACACCTGGCCGAGGTCGGCAACAAAGAACGCTTTCTCAGCGTTAGTCTTGTTTTCGGCCGCCTTGCGTGAGGCGTCCATGATTCCGTTCCTGAGATGGACATCGGGGTGTCCTCGGAGGAGCGGAGGGAGGCATGCGAAAAAACAATCGGCCTCTCCTTCCTCCGCCATTGAATCCGATTTTTCATAAATAGGAGAAGGATCTTCCGCTTGGTTCAAGCCTGGTGTATCGCGAAATCCCGGACAACCTGGAAAGGAAACGGGTACCTCTAAATCGACGGGTGTCGCCGGTGGCAGTAGTATATCGACGCGAGACATGGTGGCTTTGTGAGTGGAGACCAAGGAGGCTAATACGTCTAAACGAAGACGATGTGCTTTTGCGAAAAAGGGTATGTTCACGCGCTTGAGTTTGAGTTTTGGAAATCTCGAACTAGGGAACCAGAATCGCGACGGTTGCGGCGGGGGTGCCAGGCTAGCCAGGTCGGAAACGGGCTGGAGTCTAGTTCAAAGAAGCAGATCCTCGCCTATGACAGCGAGCAGAAGGGTAAAGAAGGGAGTGAAGAAAAAGAACCGAATAAGGCCGAGAGCCTAACAGAAGGAAGAGAAAGATGAAAAAGAGGATACGAGAGTATGGAAAGCTGCTGTCAAGGGGGTTCGCCTTCGTCGAGAAGTCGAGAGTGAGAGGAGAGAAAGTGAAAGAGAGGGCCTTAAGACATACCGCGCACGGACGACCACCTATAATTAGACGAATCGATGAGCGCAGGTGCGGAGAAGGGGAGAACCGGGATGAAAAGCTCACTCCAGGGTCAGCAGGCGGAGATCTTTATTTCTTTCCTGATCAGTAATGGTGGCACTGAAGGACTCTGGAGGTCGCAGGGTACGCTCTAGGGCAAGTACACACGACGACCGCCTAGGTGAATACGTTTTGGAATGCGTAGCAAAAGCGATTGGGCAGGCTAGCAGCAGCCGTTTGTTTTTTCAAAACAATGGTCCGTAGCAAGAGTGGATCAAATTTTTCGATCAGCGAATCGAGTGTGGTGTCGTTACGTAAAATGACTCCATCCATTCCTCGCGTTGGGTGCCACACGACGCCGACGCTCACCATGAGGCATGCGCAGCCCCATGTATATAAGAACCTGACATCGCCTCGAGCAACGCCCCCAGCAGAGAGCCGAGGAAGGGCATTTTCCCCTCACACGCCTACACCTGGACCTATACATAACAACACCTTCACTTCCCGAGAATCTCCCCTTTCAAGGGCGCCCGCAAGCTCCGCTCCGACTCGGAACTGCCCACCCCATATCGAGTGGCAATCACTGTCATCATTTCTCCCTTCCTTCCCGTGGCGTCGTGCCTTCATCACCATGCAAATTACCGTATACGGACCTTCTGAGTTGCTGCGCAGCCTCCTCTCCTCGCGCCGCATCATCATTTGCAGCGTTGCTCCGGCTCGAAACACATGATCCACGCCCTTCCATGACACACCTCGGGTCTCAGCGTATCTGCACAACGTGCTCGCTTTCATCTCATTTCCGAGCGTCGCCTCCATCATCACGCCCCTTCTCTCTTTTTGGGTGATTCATATCGCAGTCCCTTCCCGCCGAGGACGATTCATTTGATCGAGGTGGTGCATGCAGGCATTATGGATGGTGTGCTGCGTCGAATCCCCATCACTGGCCGCCCGGCAGAAGCTTATTTGACCGACATGGGAGATGATCGCATCGCCTCATTCGGGAGAGAACGAAACGAAAAATAACGCCTTGGAAACAACGCCTCATGGCGTTTGATGTTTATGTATGTACTTAACTCGCCGAGCCGAGGGACGGAGATGGTCGAAAAAGAACTACCCTATTATCGTCGTCATTACCGCCGAGGGGGGCGTTGCGGCTCTGACTCGGAGTCCCAAGGGCAGGAAACCACGAGGGGCTGGGCGGTCACCTGGACGCATTCTGAATCGGCCGAGGACCTCTACCCCTTTCCCTTTACCCCCTTCTATCCCCTGAGACACGCGTATAAGGAAGGTTTGATATCGAAAGCGCTATACAGCATCTAGTATGGTAAGGAAGCATGACCCGGTTACCCGTCGTCCCCTCGCCTACCTTCCAGTCGGGAAGGCTTGAACCGAATCGTTATAATGCCGATGGGCCGCCTCCATAATCATCGCCACCACTATCATCCAACGGAACAGATTATCAAACGGTTTCGTTTTGATCGAAAGGAAAGTATGCCGCAAGAATTTATAGACCATCCCTAAAATTTGTGTAACGAGGCTCGTGCTCCCTTACATCTTCATCTATCCTAGATAGGCACTAATGCTCTCTATGACATTAGGACCCTCAAGACCGTGAACCGCACGTTCGTCTTGCCCGACGGAGGGGTCACGTCAACGTCAACGTGAACTCTAAAAAGTCATCGCCTCGGTGACTTTGTCGTTGCTGCCTTGCCCTTGTCCTGTTTCCAGTCACACCCCAAGTTGCACGGCTCTTTCCGCGACAGACAAAGACGGAGAGGGGAAGGGACACGGAAGGACGATGCCGGCTTCCATAAAACACAGAATTCTGCCCCCTGCTTCGGCACAGTCATTCCGAACATACTAGCATTGCATTCTTGGGCTAGTAAAAATGTGTATTTGTGTATATTTGTCTTTGCTGTCGTCACATCATGCCGCATCTATCTTTCTTCGATCGGCAAGACAGCCACTGCCCCTTTGCCGCCGCCTCGGTGTCACACGCTCTCGACTTCAGGTTGGGGCCCCCCTTCGAGTAAGAATTCTTGTAATATATTCGCGGGAAGGAGAGGCCGTGGCATTGGCTAAGGGGGACGTCGGCTTCGGATTACCAAAGGGCCTCAGTGAAAAATAAAAATAAAATAAAAATAAAAACCGTGTTTTGCCACTTGTTCACTTTGTCCGTCCCGTTGCATCCGGTTTCCCGCGCGCGATCACAAACGAAAAAACAAACGAAAAGAAGATATATATCAAGGGAAACAGTTGACGCTTGTGGCGCGTTTGTCGAGAGCGGCGTGGCAGTACTTGCGGCGTGAAAGTATGGTGTAACCGTTACGAAGTACTTACAATGTAACAATGTTCAACGGGTGCATTCAAGTTCGAGAGAGAGACGGCAAGGGGTGAATAAAGTTCCGAGTAGGATATTAATGTTCTCCGCGTAGCGTAACGGTACCAACGTGTGCCTGGGTGCCACTTTGACGACGGCAGACTTCGACTGGTCAGGGCAGTGTATCATGGCGTAACGCGCTCGAGCTCCAAAGGTCAGTGTCGCTTCGCATATGTACATACTTATGTATCTGAGGGATCTAATCATACTCTGACGCACGTCACGAATGCGCTTCGCGAGTTTTATGGTGCAGGCTCTCTGATAGGCCACCCGCTTCGTTCGTCGACCACGTCAGTGACGGGGGTTACTGTGAGCAGAAAGTTCCCTATGGCGTTTGGGAGGCGCATGTCAGTTGACACAACCGTGTGCTAAGTGGGAAAAAAACTGGCGTGTGGAGCTTAACATCGGATCGCGCTACGCTCGTAGGGGGTTCGTAAAGCTGTCAACCGGGTACTATATGTGCAATGCGAAACCACGCCAGATGCGTACCACGGCTTGCCACCACGTGCCTCAGGTTTGATCGCCTCGGTGGCTCGGTGTCTCACTGTTGCGTTGCGAAGAATTCAAAGGCAACGACGTTCCTTGAGAACCGGGGGAATTCCCTGACAATGTGCCAGGCAGGCTCGGCACATATGATCTTGGAGTTTATACATAAGATATCGTTATGCGCTTATGATACACCGCGGCGCAGGTTGGTTCCGGCATTTACCAACCGCAAGGATGTGCTTGAGAACGATACGATCGCATCGCAAACCCAACAACGGCGCGCTAGCAGCAAGGTTTGGCATTTTGCAGGGGTGTGTGAAATGCGACGCGATGCAACGACCAACTCCGCGGACGGCCATTGTAGAGCATGCCGTGAAGATGGGTGGTTGTGTCTAGCGATCCCACTCTATGAGACCCCCGAGAGGAAGATGTTGTACGACCACGCGTTTGCCCAGCACCTCGACCTACAGTGGGCAGGCATGTAAATACACACGATCGAACGCGAGGCAAGTTCGTGTTGACTCGCCTGGTACATTTCAAACAAGCCTTTGTTCACCTTGGCCCAACTCTGCACATGCGTCGCGATCGAGTACAGCTGAGATGAGTGCTCAAAGAACGGGCCATGCTTGACTTGATGAATCCTTGCGATCGCCATGAAATACAGATTGTCAAAACTGTCGATTGGATGCGCGCCTTTGGCGAGTTGGATGCCGAGGACGGCATTTACGGGTGTCATCGTTTGATCTGGCAAATAAACAAAAGGAAAGAATTCGTTGAGAACTAATGTGAGCAGTACTGTGAGAGAGGCGTGCCTCGGAGCTGCCCGCTCCCGAATGTGTAAGGGAGGAAGCTGTAGTCGTCCAGTCCCCACACCCCATGGCTCCCTGCCGGCTCAAGTTTGTACGTATCTTGTAAACGCCAGCAGAGCCGGAGGTACCGCACAAAGACTCGGAGGACGAGGGCACGTTCGTCCGGTGGTTGTGGCTTCACGACACGAATGAGAGCGAGGGCGCAAAGGAAGAGGCCAAACGCGGTCTCGTGTCCTGTACCAGAGTCGAGACGACGGAAGCTACCAAATGACTCGAGAAAGTAGGGCTTCAGGAAGCGGAGGGCGGGAGCATGGGTGGGGCCAAGGAACGTGGTCAGGAGGTGGTCGGATTCCTAAAAGGAAGTTGTGGTGAGCGTCGCACAGTCGAATACGGACGCAAGTATTATTTGTTATATGGGTACGGTAGGCACTTGCCTTGATAAGGAGGTCGCCCCAGTAGTCTCGAAAAGCGGGATATCCGAACCTGGGGGTAGCCGAACCGGGTTGTGGGGAGGGCGACGCATCGATCCACTTGTCGAGGGTATCGAGGAGAGTGAGGAGATCAGTGATAGCCTGAAGGGCATTTGCGTTGAGGACTGGATGGGTCATGCTGGAAGGTATCCATATGCCCCTACCTGACTACAACCCTCGGACGCTGAATCTGAGTAGGGAACGCGTGGTACGGTATGTCCGACGACGGACTCGTTTAGTCGACGTAGGAACAGTTGGTAGTCTTGATAGCCTTTCGTTTGCTTCCAATAAGCAACGTCCTCGTCGTAGCGTATTTTCAGCTCAGGAGACTTGACGGTGTCGCCCAGGTCAGATAAAGCAATTTGGCGAAGATCGCGCAACGTATCTTGAGTCGTCATTGTTAGTTAGTTGCTCTTCCCGAATCCCGACGGCAACGATGAGCAAGATCACATGACCAGATGACATAATACGCGTGCCAATGAAAAACGCGTCTGCGCTTTCTTTTCTGACTCGCCTTGCTCGCTGTTTCACCCCGTCATACAGCACGCACACACCAACAGAAAGTGCTAAATAATGCCGCCCTTTGATGACTGGAACGCCTTTGACGACGAGGAAGAAGAAGAGCTTCAAGATGCGTCGGTCAGTTTCACGGTGTGTTCCTGAGCGCCCTCCCGAGTGACCCCTATTCCGCAGTTCTTTGAAGGAAAGCGAGACTCGATCCTCTTTTGCATTGACTGTTCCGATTCTATGCACGAGCTCAGGGACGATCCGGTGTACGACAGCATGCAGACGTCTCACCTCCTCTCAGCCCTCGAAGCTGCTATGCAAATACAGAAGAAAAAGGTCATTGTCGGCCCGAACGACTCAGTTGGGATATTACTTTTCAATACGGTGAGACGTTTTCGGCCTGTTTTTCGGTCAAGATGTTCAATCAGGTACGGTACCTAGACGCGACCCAACGAGTCCAAGGGTCACACCTCGGAGATCAAGAAAAATTGTTTCGTCTACCAAAGAATCGACCCTGTCAATGCGTCGGCCATTCAAGACCTTATTCGCATGATTGATGGTATATATGCTGTCTTCGTCGATGTCATGTTCTTCAATATTTTGTTCTCAAGATGCCAGAGACAACCCGGATCTACTCCGGACTACCTTTCCTCCCATTCAAGGCAAAAAGTTGCCCATGGGTGATGTGTTCACCAGTTGTAATTGGGTCATGCGCGATGGGTTGTATAGCTTTCATGCATCTCAAGAAGGCGCTCGACTAACCATTTTCCCAGCGCACCCAAGACCGCGTCAAAGCGCGTGTTCCTAATAACCGACGATGACAATCCCAATCCGGATAGCAAACAATTACTTACTTCTTCCAAGACAACCTTGATCGTTTGTCGACACCACACCTGCTTTACAGGGTCATCTGACCACTTGACAGGACCTTACTCAAGCTGGCGTGCAAATGGAGCCTTTTTTCATATCCACTCCAGAGAAGCCGTTCGATCCAACAAAGTTTTACTCCGTCCGTTCTAAATCCATTCTCCCAAACACCCGTGTGACTGAATGTTATCATGACAGTCGGTATTACCATCTAATGTCCTCGGCGAGGATGAGGGCGAAGAGGATTCTGAGATGCTCCCACCCTCTATTTCTATCACGCGGATCGATGATCTCCTCTCTCAGATGCGATTCCATGAGGTCTCAAAGCGTGCCCTCTTTAGCATTCCGTTCGAACTCGGTAAAGATTTCGTCATCGGCGTCAAGGGGTGAGCGTCTCGCAAACTTCCAGCTTCTGATGGTGTCTCAACACCTACCAGTTATGGTTTAATCACCGAGCAGAAGAAAGGATCGTACAAATACTTCATCGACCTTGGGGACCGGATGGAAGTCGCGAACAGCCGAACAGTCTACCTGGATGAGGTGCCGATTGTATTCTACGACAATGCAACGGGTCCCCTGATTTCCCATGCTTTGATAGGATCAACAGGTGGAGATAGATCGCCAGAAGATCCTATTCGGCGGAAAACTAGGCACTGGTGCTGACGCGGGTGATCCAAACGAAGAAATCACGCTATCAGCCACAAGGGATGTTAAGCGTGGCCGGAGAGTAAGTGGCTTCAACGTTTGGCCAGAAAACAGGTAGTTGAAGCACCCACACAGCCATTTTACACCGCAGATGAAATCAGGTCCTTTCGAACGTTCGATCTTGAACCTGGTACTGCCTGCTCAAACTTGTTTATCACGTCATGTACTCATTCCCTTAGGTCTCAAGCTTCTTGGCTTCAAAAAGAAGTCTGAGATTGCATTCGAGGAAAATGTTAAACATGCCCTATTCATTTACCCAGATGAGCTGGTGAACAATTTAGTGCCATGTGTGCTATTTCTTTTCTAACTGAATCTCATTGCAATAGAAATATTCTGGGAGTAAGCGCACTTTTAGCGCACTTTTGCAGAAGATGTTAGAGAAAGACAAGATTGGACTAGTTCGGGCCCTGGTTCGGCGCAATGCGACTCCAGTATTCTGCGCCCTCGTGCCACAGGTAAATAATGCCCATCCTATGCGAGACCAATAACCTTGAAACATATTTTTAGGCTGAGACAGTAGAAGAGGGCGGATGGAGCGATCCTGCTGGATTCCATCTCATCTTTCTGCCTTTTGCTGACGACATCCGCGCTGCACCTATCACGGAAGCGTCCAAAGGTAGCGTCAGTTTACTCTCTGGATTTCACTTGCTCACGTTCCCTAGCTTCAGAAGAGGCTAAAGAAGCAGCGAGAGCTTGGATCGAGAAGTTGTGTATCAAGGACGGTGCATACCCTCCGGACTCCTACCCCAATCCTGGTGTGTATGCTTCCTCTTGTTAGCGTCGATTCTCCCCTGAACCAAGCTTTTAGCGCTTGCATACCATCATGCCCAACTCCAGGCGAGCGCTTTCGGTGAAGAATTCGATGCGGAAGCCTTTGAAGATCTGACCCGGCCCAAGTACGATATGATGCACAAGGTTTGGCAAATTTCGGTACCCTTCGCGGAGCTCACAATGGACATGATACACAGCGCGCAGGAGCACTGCTAAAAGAGTGGAAAAAGGTTTTGTCAACCGACGAGAACTACAACGTAGTCGTGGCGACTACAGGAACGAAGAGGAAACCGGTTTGTCGCTGAGGCTGTATCCAGTCCATGCCGTGCTGATGAGTGCCTTGTTTTCGAGACAGGACGTCTCAGTGAACGAAGCGGAAATTCGAAGCAGACACGCCGAGGGAACATTGGACAAAGTGAGTCGGAAAGCTGCCTGTCTGGCTAATTCTAAAATGCGATCATAATTGTCATAGCTTCGGGTTGACCAACTAAAGGTGCGTACCCTTGGATAGTTGGTCTTGACATTGGTTGTTCACACTGAGACACTATAGGAGGTGCTCAAGAGCAAGGGTTTACCGGCGTCAGGGAAGAAGGCTGAACTCCTTGAGCGCGTCGGCGAGTGGCTGGATAAGTGCTGATTCGTGTATATCATACTCGACTGCGAGCGTTTCACCAATTGCTGCTAACGAGCGGATCCTCGTTATGAAACGCTGGACCTCACAAGTTTGTAAGTTTGTACTTCTTGTTGCAACCTCAAGATACCTTGTCCGTTGTTTCGTGGAATTTCCCTCCGCATACATTTCAATCGGTATCAATCCCTCAATAAGCCTGACATCTTCAGATCTCATCATATCTGGTTTGTCCAACTCGTCGGCTCGTCACAGTCTGCCGTCCCCAGGCTGACGCCACGATGCCAGCTGCATGTGTTTAACTTCGATAATAAGGTAGAACCGCGTGAACTAGTCTGCGATGTATGCGGCCGCTTTTGACCAAACGACTTGGATCTCTGTGGCGTCGCAGTTGCGTTCCAGACGATTGCCTCAGATGCAACGCACCCTATATCAATTTACTGGATGTTGCCTCGACTCCCGTTCAAATGGTGGTTCTCGTCGCCACTTGGCACTAGCATTTGAATGGCGATGTTGCTCATTCGAGCTGTCAGATGCATGGTGAATACTTGCTAATCTGCCATTGGTGTTGGCGAAATCTTCACCTTGCGGGTCCCGGGTGCATGACAGCGATCGCGATCTACAGACGAATTGAAAACGTCTGACAGTCAGACTGAGGGGAATATATAGACACGCTAGTGAACTGGTACACAGTGGACTTGATCGATGAGTTTTGCCCTGTCAACCATCAGGCCAAACCAGACACTCCGAAAACCCATCTGCTCGGAACTTATATGAGTAAAACCGTGTTGATTTGCTTCGTTGACAGTTGGATACGTTCGAGTTCACACTGACAGTGAAGCATGATATTACGTAAATAAAGAGCTCGGCTGAAGCCGGAATATGCAGTTGAATTTTCCCACTTCGAAATCTGACTTCGTTTCTTCACCACTGAGCACGTCGTTCAAGTCGTCGACGGAGGACGAACAAACACCAAGAGCAATAGTTTAAATTACTCCAGACTAGTGCCATGCAGTCGACATTCTCTACCTCCTTATTCCGCCGAGTGGCTTCGCGCCATGCCTCTCCTTCGTTTATGGCGCGACGGTTCGCGAGTACCCAGGGTATCGGTAGCTCAAAGCAGGTGCAGGACGCCCTCGGCGCTGCGCAGCGGCTGCTAGCAAGCGCGGGGAAGGCGCTCGGGCCTCTTGGTGAAAGGGCTGCTGGGTTGCTTGGGTGTGCGTATTACCGTGTTCTTGCGTTTTCACGCCGTGGCCCTGACCAGACTGTGATATTTCTATCTCACTCTTCCATATAACTGGCGTCGCCAATTCGCCCACTACCTCTACTTTGCTCATTTTTGGTCACATAGCATACCGCCAACCCCTGCTCTACAATGCTGAAATTGCACGTGAGCTGTTGAAGCAGATCTACATTGCAGAGCGGTTGCAGCCTCCTACCTCTTTCGCGACCATCACGGATGCATACACTGTTCTTTGGGCTCGTGCAAAGAATCCGCAATACTGGCGCGACCTACTGAAGACCGGCGAGTGGGCTCGTGTTGCCCTGTATGGCTTGGAAGCGTACACCATTTTCAAGGTAAATCTTTTCACTCGCCTTTTTTGGTAACGCCCAGGTGCTGACAAGGTGTACGACTAGGTTGGCGAGATAATAGGTCGCAGGCATTTGATTGGGTACAACCTGCATTAGACGGATGGACGCGCTTCCTTCTCGGCGCGTGCTGTTGATGCGTACAAGACTCTCTTGCTACTGCATCCTAGATATCATCGTTAGAATGTGCGCAAACTCCGAGTCAGGTATACAGCCCAAAGATTTGACAGACGTTGTTGAACCCGGCTGCTCGACACGTTTTCAGTCTTTCCTTGCAGGACCTGCCCTTTTTTATATTCCGTAGAAGCTACAGCATTGCGAACTCGCTCTGTCGGGTTGATATCTAATCGTGCAAAAAAAAACGTTTGGACGTCCTTCGTAGACCCATTTTCGGTGCTTTCCTGCAAACACTTGGTCGCTCTTTTTGCGGTCTTGTCTGCAATCATCTCCCTTATTCTTTGCAACAACTCAAGTATGGTCATATACTTCAAAGTCGGTGGGCTTCGTCGGACCATGGCGTGCTACTTCTGACTTGTTGCTCGTCAGCTTTAGTCAGAAGGACTCGATAATGGTTGCAGGCAACCAGTTGTGCTGCTGATTCGAGCACCCCGAATATATTATGCCCACTTTCTGGCGGCTGCACCTGTATTGCGTTGCTTTGATCGTGATCGGCGTGGCGCGCGGCATGGGCCAACGATCTGCGGTCTCTGGGTGCGGCACGGAGTAGTGCGGGGCCCGTCTGCTTAGGTAGAGCATGCGATATGTTTGATGGACTCGTCAAGACGATAGTTCGCTTCCCATCGCCAAAGTCATGCATACATCGGATCCGACGTGCAGTGGTGCATACCTTCCGGAAGACCTATTAGACGAGATGAATCGCATCAACGTAATGACAAGAATTTGTTGCTGTAGTGTCAGTACTCTCCTTTTCGTTGTCCTGCCGTCCAATTCGAAGGACGCTGCTCGTACAAATACATATCGAGTCGACGTCACATTACACGAGCTTAGTGACTCTGAAGCCTCCATGAGTCCGATAGAGCCACTACGTGTTGTTATGACAGAACTTCATTACTTAATAATTATTTGATGATCTTTCCAACGTGCACATTTTGCGTGTTCAAAATTCTGCTCAACACAAGATCTGCTGCATTGTATACGCAGTCCTGTAGCCTCCGGCTAGTATTGGTTCGGCACCACCCTGCGTGGCAGTGTTTCCGGAGACGTTGACTCGTCACGGTGCACGGGAGGATGGGCCTACCCAGATCCTTGAATGTCTACAACCAGTGCTGAACCGTTCAAATGACCTGAAGAAATGCCTCATTTTTCAGCTACATCGGCTAGTACGATTCGCGGTAACAGCGGGATCGTCCCGAAGTTCAGTGCGATAAAACCGTCCCCAGGGTCCCAACGAGTTAGCGCCAAGGCTTGAATAGGCGCTGAGCACTGCCATTCGAAGGCAGGTCGCTGCGACCAACTATGTATGACTTAGCTCCACAACCCCACTAGCTGTGCAGTCATGGCAAGCTCTTTTATTCGCCCAACTGTACACAAGATCCTGGACGAATTCAACTCCAAGTGAGCCTACTTAGCAGCTACTTGAAGTACTGCCCTCTATACTAATCGCCCCCCTTAGGTTCCGCATTTTGGTACTAGGGAAGGTACTAGTGCTTGTTTTGCGTGTTCCGCCTGTCGTCATTCTCACATGTACCCCACTGCAAGCCGGAAAGTGGGAAAACAGAATTGCTTAACCAGGTTTTCGGGGTTGACGCGGAGAAAGGGGTGAGCCTAGATCAACGCCGCATCAGTGGGGAGGCCGGTGTCTAACGCCCGATCCAACCAACAGACAATCGTCGAGGAACTCCATGGTACCGACGCTGCGAGCATTCAGGGCGGGTTCTCGTTTCCAGAGAACGACAGATTCGTTCTATATACGTCTTCTCGAGAATACATACCAAACAGCGATACGGATTTCGACGAGATAAGAGATTTTCTTCGCGTGCATCTGAGCACGGAAAATCTGCACGAAAGAATTCATGCAGTTTGGTGAGTCAGATACAAGTAGCCATGGTCCGAGATGGTACTGAGACAAGTTAACAGGGTCTGTGTCGAGACGCCACTTGGAGGAGAGCGTCTCAGTGAAAGTGGTATAGAGAGGATCCTTGGTGTGGCGAATAAGAAAGGTAAGGTAAATAATTGTATCAAAAAAACATCGTTACTGATCGCCAATCATTGGCCATGCACAGTACCCATAGTCATCGTGCTCACCAAGTTCGACGAGTTGGTCAACAAAATCAAGGGTACTAAGACAATGTCCGACTTGGGTCGGGAGAATGCCGCCAGTGATCTTCGAGAGGAAGCGGAACGCCTCCTCGATGACACCATGAAGAAAGTGTCACTAGATTCGTTGTTGTCCCAACAACTAGTGACTCCAGTTTCCAGTGAGTATCTCTTCAAGTCCTGGTCGATTTCATAAGAACTTGGTCGTAGCCATGGCTGGATACGAAGATATGGTGTCTGCATTGATTCAGTCCACCGATGGTGCAATACAGAAGCTCGAAGGGATACGAACACACGATTCACCCACCACTCTTGCTTGGGCAAGGGCTCAACGTCAAGACCTAGATACCACTTTGGCGGCTACCATTGAGTAAGGCTGGCATTTGTTCTGCAGATAACGGCTTCTCACTTCAAGCTCCCCATCTAGCGTTGGAAGAAAGAGTACAATTTTATGTTTTCATGATTTGTTCTGTTCTGATTTCCGTGCAGAACACTGGACTGGGCTAGGCAGCACCACTGATTTCGCAGGGAGGACATTGGGTCAATGTACATCCATCATTCACGAAGACATCATTACCATTTGGAACATCCAAGATAGCTCTGGCGTGCGTATTTATGAATTTTAAATGCGTCAACTGACCTCCAGAAAAATGCAAGTATCTCGGAAAAGAAGACTTTAAAGCTAGGATCTCCCATTTAGTCGAAGACTTAGCACTTGCGAGTGAAGATGATATGTTAGTGTATGATTCTGCGCTACGTGGCTTTCACTCAAATGTTTTTACCATAGGCCAATTCCTTGTTCGCCTTTCCCTTCTGCAACATTCGCTGCTGCCACTGCGACTCCCATAGTTACCATGGGTGCAGTTGCGGAGGCAGCGAAATGGGTGTCGAATATATACCAAACGACGTACGCTTGAAGCACCCTCGAGGGTTTGGTGTGGCTCTGACATCATCTCAGTCCCAACAGCATCGCATGCATCATGGGATACATCGTGGATCTCGTCGTTGTGTTGACCTTCCTCGCAGAAATCCATCAGTTCCCTGAGCCAACTGATTTCTGGCCTCCGATCGAGGAAGATGCCGTCAATGCCATCAAAGGGTACACTTCATCCAAATTACTCCATAAAGCGCACGAGGAAATTCGCAGATTCACTACGGTGGACAGAATGCGTGGAATAACTCATCAGAACGACATTGTCCAAAAAGAGATCGTCCGCCTGGTGAAGAAGTTTTACCAGCGCGCCAGGGACGTGGTGAAGAAAGAATCACTCAAAGGGGCATCTCCTGCGGTACGTTCACTGCTACCTTGATGTGTCTCCTGGAATTCAAACTGGAGCGCATCTACGACAGATATCAGTAACATCCGTCTCGGACAAGTCAGCGGAGCAACCCGTTAAAGGCGAGCCGGCTCTGTTGGTGAGTCTGGCCATATCGTGTCTTCGTTCGATCCCACCATCTGACGATGTACTCCCGGGAGTAGCAGCGGAGTCCTTCAGCAAGATCAAGAATTACGCCTCGACGTGGTCTCCAGGAACTCGCCGTCCCGGATATTCTTACCATCGTGGAGGAGG
>JBBPNG010000245.1:0-29767 GCA_038091095.1 Leccinum incarnatum
CCAGAACAAGACTGGCTTGTTCGGTTGCTGCATTCAAGTATTTATACTAATTACATGTGTGCACAGACCAGCTTAGGGCCGGTCTGGATAAGCTGTGCTAACTATTATAGTAAGTGTCCAACGGGTGCTACCAGGATAAGTCATGTGACCTGTGGCTGTGTATGTCACGTGACTTGTAAAAGTGAAAAGTGAGAAACGAAAGGTGAAGTATATAAGTAGTCACGTGATGCTGACTAAGCAGGTCACGTGACCTCGAAAAGTGGAAAATGAAGAGGTTTGTAACAATAGATCAACTTGAATATCAATCTTGCATGGTCTCCAAATCAGCAAACTGGTCACAAATCAGAGAGATTTATCAGACTGACCATTTCTCCCTCTCAATCACAAACAATAGGGGATTCAGTCATCTGCCAAACTCTCTGGAGCAGCATGGTTTTGCCAGTATTGGCTCATCCAATAATGAGGATCCAGAATTGGGGGAATTGTACCCTAATAGAAGCAGCATGGCAAGTTATGGCTCGAGTATTGTCAGCAAAGGAGGTTTTCATAGGCAGTGGGCAGGGTAGCGAAGCGAGGCGAGACAACGGAGGGAAGAGAAAAACCCTAGACCTGATACCCGGCTTACAGTTCACGTGCCCCAGCCCTCCGGTGGCAGCAACGTGAATGCTATTATCAAATACTCAGATCTTGCTGTGTGCGAAAATCTGCACTGTTGGCCACTTGAGTTTGAGACCTAACCCTATAATTAGAATCATCAAGAAGCCTGAACTGTTTCCGCACCCTGGTTTTCGATGATTCAAGGATGTTGCGAAGTTGCTCCAATTTTGCCTCGAGATGCATTGTTACTGGCTTGGATAACGAGTTGCAGGTCCACGAGAGGGTCGATCTGTGGCCCAAAGTCGTGAAATCTGCCAGATTCTCTCCACATACATACAATTTCACGACTCAGACATTGTTAGCAAAGAGTGTCTGTACCTCGTGCAACCTGGCACTTGGCGTCGTGGAATTCGCCGTTAGAGCGAGATAAGACAGAGCCCACTATGGTTCTGCATGATGAAAGATGCCAAGACTGCAGAAACAAGACATGCAGAAAGGCGGATTGCTCATTTTGACCTGCAAGCTCGTCGTGCGTAGCCTGGAATCTAATTCATGGCCAGTCCTGTGATGAAATTTGATCATTCTAGTGTAAAATCATTGTTTCATGTCAACTCACCATATTGTGAAACTGATGAGCAGAGGATTTCTAGATATGTGAAGCCGACACCGGCCACTGTAATAGGTTATGTGCGTAAGCCTTTCACGACACGTCGAGTTCGAGGGTTCCACGTGCCCTGAGTCAGTAGCGATAGCCCCTCGAAACAGAGCTGAGAATTTAATGAGTGTCATTGAGGCTCTAAAGAACATCGCAGAATAAAAACAAAATATCATTCTCGCTCACGCGATATAAAGTAGCGTATGGGTCGGATGAAATCAGCATAATGTTATTCCTTGGTGTTTCTGAAGTGTCATGTTAGCCAACGTCGACCGTCATTGTGGTGCAGGTGACGGGTGGCCGCTGGGAGCTGGTCTTCTCCGGCGCATAGGGGGCACTATGGCTCCAACGTCATCGACCAGGATGACCCCAATGTAGCCATTGAACGCCGGTCGTCTCGTTCGATATAACTGATTACCCGTCCGCCGTTGGCTGGTCACCGAGTCATCATGAAAGCTATCGCCCGGGCGATTCAAGGTGGAAAGGCGGCACTGTGTGTATTTGTGTTTCAGCCGAGTGATAAACGCGTCCAAGTGAGTCGAAAAGTCCTACAGATGTGTTCGATGCAGAGTGCTTGGAGAGTGCGAGTCCCACCTAGCAACAGTGAATGAGAACGTCGAGCTACGGTTGGGTAACGGTGACTTCGAGTCTCGCCAGCGTCGGCAACGTCACTGATGCAGTCACCGAAATCCTGCGGGCTCATGCTTGTCAGGTACAGCACAGGCATTTCAATGCAAACAAAAAAAGGCGATGGTCGCACATTGATATGACATGGATGGTCGCAGCGAAGTTGCAACTCCCACGCTCTCCCGGACGAACCTCAAAATACTTGATGCACAACGTCAACCGGTCGAAGCGGTTCAAACGACCTTTCTCGAATGTCGACGATGTTCCTGCTCGAGGTAGCCCTACTGACGGCAGCTTAGACTTCGTTCGACATCGTCGGCCCACCCACCCGGCGGACACCCTGCGCGGCGCAATGCTCATAGCAGTGGTCGTAGTCACCATCGTGCTCTACATCATGCTCTGGGAACTGGAGCGGTCTTCGTTCGCGTCTGTGCCCGTCCAAAATCCCAGTTTAAACCAGAGCGCGAGCGGCATCTCGAACACTACCTCGACACACGATCCGTACGCGCTTGACCAGGATGAACCCGTTCTACCCTTGGGCGAAAAATCAGACAAGCATCCTGGGGAGCGCATGCTTGTGGCTGCGAATAACGCGAGTCGTTCGACGCCCGACACATGGCCACCTCCCATCACTCACGTTCCTGAAGAAACCAATGCAGACACCGAAGTCCCCGAGAGCGAGGACATGAAGCTCCAGTCGTTCGACGCCGCACACTGCAACGGAGCTTGCCGCTTCCTCCTACCCGTCCGCATCGGTGAACAGGAATCCAAGGCCCGAATCCACTTTATGCAACTCGTCATGCTCGCCCGACGACTCGGTCGGACGATCGTACTACCCAACGTGGGGAAAAGTAGAATGAGTGCATGCTCCGCGTGGCCGTTTTCTGCCTACTACGATACGAGCGTGTTTTCCCAGCGAGACGATTCTCCCGATTCATGGCCGGCGATGGATCTAGAAGGTTTCTCAAAGTGGGTCAGCGAGAGACCGTCGCCACCAAGCAACTTTGTCGTGTCCTTGGATGCCATACGTCACGACCGTCACGAAGTGCTGGAAACTTATACTGGGCCTGGGGAAGATACTCCGTTCGTCGTTCAAAGGGCAGAAGTCGACCCCAAGATTGTGTCCTGCCTTGAATTTAGACTCGAGCGACTACGGTCTTCTGTGCCAGAAACGACGCTGTCTATCTCGTTCAACTCGCGCTCGCTCAAGGCAACAAAGTCGGACGACGCCTCGGAACTTCTCGTGCGCCTCTTGTCGAGCAGCTTTGACGTGGACGCGCTTTCTGATTTCGACCTCATGACCGGTCCAACGGGATACGAGTTCCCTCTCCTCACTAACGCTTCCCACCTATCCCTCGCGGACATGGACGTCCTCGTCATCAACTACGACCTCCGCCACCCGCTCTTCCCCGCGGATGCGCCCGGACAACCAAGTCTGAACCTGCATTACGCGTCTGCGCTGTACGACCTCGCAGACCGCCTCTCTGACAACCTTGGTCCGTTCGTGGGCGTGCACTGGAGGATGGAGACTGTGCCCGTGCAGAACCTGGCGTGGTGCGCGGCCTCGCTCGTGAGCACGCTGCATGCGCTCCTCCAGGACGACGAGCAATATCGTCATCAAGCAGCGGGAAAGCCTCAACTGGGGCACGTGTGGCTCGCGACCGACTATCCTCGCCCTCTCGATCTCGGTCTTGGTTCGTTCCTGGGCCACGAGGACGGAAGATATCAGCGGACACTCGATATCAATACCACCGACACCGACACCGACACCATTTCCAATGCCAAGACCCCCGCGGCCCGCTTCGCACGACAGCCCGGTGATCGCACAAGGAACAAATCGAGCACTTTCTCTGCTGACGCCTTATCTTCTGAACACGACGATGCGATCGAGATGCTCGTCGAGGCGTTTCGGTCCGGAGGAGATCTCGAGTCGTGGAGGTTGGCGGACCTCGCTGAGCAGCTGCGCCGCTATCCGTACGTCGAAGGTAGGTTATATCTCGACGCTGATCATAGCGACGGCGGAGCGAGGTCGTTGTTGGATGATCCTGGGGTACTCGGGATACTCGACAAGCTAGTGACCGTGCAGGCCAGACTGTATCTTAGCGGTTCAACGGACTGCAGCAAGACCAGGTTCGTGCCGCTTGCTCTCTCTCTCTTTTCTAGCTCCCGACCTATGATGGGGCGTTGTCTAGCTCTTTCTCAAAACAAATCATTGAAGCTCGCAGAGAGACGTTTGAAGCAGAACGGGGCAAGGGCGCTGTCCGCAACGTAGTTGAATATTTTGGTAAATGGTAATTGAAGGCTCCACCGCACCAACCAGCATGGCACACGCAGATTGTACGAAACCCGATACAGGAATAGACAGTATGACACACGCGTTTTTCGAGCGACGAATAACAGAAAAAGGTACAGTGGAGCACCCTATCACGATGCTGTGAATTTCGCCTTTCAAGGGCCACCCCTGCCAACACCGGCAAAGGACGGCCTGTACTCGCCCGGCGCACCACCCTCCTTTCTCCGGTAACCTTCCTGGTCGCCGCGAGGTGCGCGGGGTGCGCCGCCTTCGCCAGCGCCAGGGCGAACGGTAGCCGGGCGCGGGGGACGAGCCGCACGCTTGTGCGTGGCGGGAACGATCTCGGTGGGGAGGTGCAACCTAGTGTAATCGCACGATAAGCAAGCACCACCAGCCTTGATAACTTGGACGACGTACCATTGCCGGAGGTACTCCACACCTTCGGGGGTGAGCACGTAATAGTACCACTGCCATGAAAACTGGGTCTTGACGAGCCCCCTGGAGGTCAGGCTCTGCATCGCCTTGATGACTTCGAGGTTGGGTACGTCCAGGTCTTCGTGCTTAGGCGCATTGAAGTCTTTTTTGGCGACGAGAACGCCCTCTGTTGTGTATCAGAGCATATAGTTTGATTTCGCAGTCGTATGAACACCGAGGTGATTTACGGCGGTGAGAAATGGAGGAGAAGAGAACAAAGTCAGCTTAACAGGCCAACGCAAATGTGGAAACAAACGAGAAATTACGCGCCCTTGAAGAGATTCTCATAAATGATGCGTCGGTTCTGCTTGGAAATGAGCATGTTGAAGGAAGCTTTGGGTGAAAAGAGTCAGCAAGTGTGAGTTTAACAGGACGTAGAGAACACACCTGCGAGGTTGATTTACACTTGGAACAAGGGAGGAGGGAGGGTCGCACCGATGCTTTCGGCTGCAAGGGAGATCAACAACAACATCCATGCATACAGCCAGCCATCCAGCATCCCGCAACGATTCCAGCACGTCACAGTTGTCCATAATGGCGTAGAATGTCCAATAAATGGTACTTACGGTAGTTTTGAACGGCGAGAGGAGCCTTGAAACGAGTCTTGTCGTCGAGCGGGTCAGTGAACTCAATCCACCACCACACAGCAGAAGCGGAGTCTGAACAATACTATATTTGGCATGTGACCCCTTTCACGACAGCGACCACGACGAACACTTGGGTACCATGTATCATCCAGAAATACATCCATAAGTACAAAAACCAGTTCAAGTAAACTACAAATATGAATAAAAGTGACAAACGCAAATATAACCGGCATACAAATCGAATCGAAATAGCTGAGTGATAGTAATGTTTCAAACAACCCCCCTCCCCTTTCAATCACGGTAAGGCGCCTGGCAGGTTTGGTAACCAAGCATTGATCCTATCTCTTCTTTTCGCGGCACCAGCAAGCTTTGGAATCGACCAGAAAGGATTCAGGACGGACACCTCCTCCGTTACTGTCACGTACGCACCTTTTCGGACGTTGGGTTACTGCCGAACCTGCAGCCATCGACCTGAAATCGACGTTAACCCGAACGACTTCGAAGACTCCATGCTGCAGCACGTACCGAGGGATATCATGCATTCCGGGGTATAAAATCTGGTGCACTGGCATTGCATTTGTACGATCCGTTTTCGGCTTCCTCAGGTTCGTGCTCAAGAAAATTGTCAGCATCCGCCTTACCCAACGAAACGAGTTCACGCTCACCAGCTACGCAGGTTGAAATCGGAAGGATCGGCCGAGACCACTTCCCGAACGAGTAACAGACCGCTCCCATGCATCAACCGACTCTGCATGTTGGCGATGGCAGAAGCATTGTCCAATGAATGGGTTGCGTTCCCTTTCTGACCCACTATTCCGAATGTCGGTCCTCTGTTCATATGCTCGGCGATAGATGAAACCCTTCGTATCGATTTCGCCCTCGGTGCTTGTTTGAACATCCGGAACGCATCTACCACCTCTGGCATTGCTGCCCAGTTCGGTGAACATGACTTCGCTTCAGCCTTACTTTCGGATACCGAGACTAAATTCCCAGAAATACGGTGGTGGTAATTGTCTTCGTCTCGCGATTGAGAAACCGTGGATTGCACGTCCAGTTCTGACGCCCTTTGTGGAGCGCGAATCGAAGCCGAAAGATCCTCTCCGTGTTCAGGTGCGTTCTCGGTCACGATCACACCCGTACTGTTTTTCCCCTCCACAAATCTTGCCATAGATACGGAGTGAGGCGTCTTGTACAGGACGCAGGTTCGGTCGACATAGTTGCCCATTTGCGGCATCGGCCGAGGCTCTGATGGTGCATGTATAGATCCCGACAACGTTCGCTTTGGAGAAGGTCTTGACGTCGTACATGAATTCTGCCGATGTACCGCACCGGCATCGCGCCTCTTCACGTGGTCCAGTTCACCAGTCAACTTCTGAGCAGATACCATCGGAAGCTCGCTTGTGTTGGTCTTCACTGGATCAGTAATGCCGACCTCTGCCCTTTGAAGGTCGTCCCGAGGAACATCCGGATAGTATCGAGTTTCGTACGAAACTTCTTCCTGTAGTTCTTTCGCTCCATGGACCTCTACTGCACCATTCCGGATAATGTCGGCGACGATTGCGTTGGGGCCACTAGTCACTTGCTGATCAATCTCGAACACCGGTAGAGCTGACAAAGGGACAGGCGTTTGGATGTCGCCGCAATGCGTCTCGATGTCACTTTCGACCCTTGAATGACAAAGCGAACTCGAGCCCTCGATCGGCGGACTCGGAGGACAGGATCCGGCTTCACGAGGCAATGTCACATCCACTGCCGCTGCCTCGTCCAGGGTTCCCACCAAGTCAAGCGCCCGTTGCCCATGGTCCAACACCTGAAACGAGGACAAATTTTGTCCTCCCTTCGCTTCGACGAGGCAGCCCCGGCGGCCCGTCTTAATAACCACAACGGGTGTACTAGTCGGATAAAGCATTTGAAGGGGCGACCGCGTAGCGACGTCTTCCACCGGCTCTGAATTCGCCGGATCCGCTTCCACACCTCGTACATCGTCGCGCTTCGTCACCAGTGACAATGGGAGATTGACAATCGGCTTCCCCGTCAAGGAGGGGGACACCAATTCCGCGAGTACGATGTCGTTCTCTCCGACTCGCTCTTCGCCGAGCATTGCATCAGAAAGCATAGAACTACCCGCTTGCTCTGACAATGTTGCGTCCTTCGTGTCCACCAAGGAGTCAGGAGGCTGCAGAGGGGTTTTTTCCAATGTAACGCCATTTTCCCCTAGTTCGCTTCCAAGATTCCAAGCGCAAGTACGTTTTTTACTGTGTGTGCCGCTCAAAGACAACTTGAAACAATCGGCTCCGCTTGCGTCGTTGTCCATGACAAATCGTACATCTTCCCCCAGGATAGACGTGTCTTGCGATCCCACAGACGCGTGGCTCCTCTCGCTCACGGTGTCTGACGGCATTTCCGGTTCATCAGGACCGTAGCGATCACTGACGGGACTCCATGGACTAAAGGCTAGATCCCCACTCGAGACGTCTCCGACATCATCAGCCCTGCCCATGCCGTCCTTAGAAACGTCACCAATCATAATTCCCAGAAACGTCATCCATTCCAACTCCTCCGTCCGCTTGTCGACGTTACAATCGCTGAACGCTGGGCCAAGTCCAAGTGCGTCTGGTACTAGGATCGGAACCCTAAGTCCGTCTTTCTCGACGAAGCGGAAATGATTGTCCTCGCCCCCGACTAGGACGTGGGGAACCTCGAGCCGCGCGTCTGGTGTGTCGTTTACGCAACTCGAACGTACGTCCTCGGCAAACCCTTGATCGGACGTGAGCGATCCAAGTCCGACTGGGACATCGACTCGTATCACGTCGCCGATTCGCTCGTGTCCCTGATGAGAATCTGTCCACGTAACCGGCGCCTCGATTTCTATCGCAACGCAGCCCTCACTGTGGGAACTGATGGGGGAGCGTAACAATACGAGATCTGTGATAGCTTCGGGTCCGGCATTGGATGACGACACGTCCTGGCCATGGGACACCGAATTCTCTTCCATGTCCAACGACGCCCGCGTGCCAACGCTGATGCCATCGGAAACGTCAACATCGTCCGTGAAATGTACCGGAATGACCTCCCCATCCACGCTCTCGACCACGATGAGCGGGATCGATGGGCGACCGAACGTGTCGGAATTCGAGTTGCCTGGCCTCCGAACGCGCCGTCGGCCAATACGTGGGACCGCCTTGCACACGCAGCATCGAAGGAGGCTCCAAGGAGTCGTCCACAGACTTGCATGAAGCATTTTTGTGGGGTCGAGCGTGTCGTACACCAACAGGTCCTCGGACCAGTGATAAAGAATGGACGGTATCTCGTCCCACAGTCAGCCCGCGTGTCTTAATAGTGATACGGAAAATCCAGATGCGTACCATCAAGAGCATATACAGATACACCAACGATCCAACGTACGCGATGCCCACCAAAACGGGGCAGAAACTGAGCCTGGGGGTCCTATAGGAGACCATGTGGCTCGGTGGTACGTCGTCCTCCTGGTCCGGACCGGATCGACCGAGTCAGAATGCTATGCTGAGAGTAGAGAAGAGAACCACGTACCCCGATTGGTGTCAATGAAGACGCTGGCCCTTGGGGTGCCCCGTCCTCCATGGGAACCGCGGTGGGTTTCCAGACAGGCGTATCAAGATATATGGGATTTATAGCAACGGCGGGAGCATCATGTGAATGTACATCATAGTCATAGTCTGGAGGGTCGATAAAACAAGAGAGATTCATAACGAGGGGTGCTGAAAAGACGATCGGAACGCGACATATCCACTGTATCGTCGTGAGGGAGTCGGTGGGACCGCCATAGCCGTAGTCGTCATAGATCGGCGGGACGTGCGCCTCGACTCTGATGAGTGAGACGGATGCGGTACTGTCTACTTCGATCCCGATTCTGAATGGGAATTTCCAGACGATCGATGGAGAAAGTGTTGGTTGCAGCGGTGCATAACTCCCAAAGAACCGTTGCAAGGAATCGAGGAGAGTGAACCAGTGTACAAGCAGTAGTCTCAGAGTGACGTGGACGGCCGTCATTGTTCGGTCGTCAGGGAGAATGAGATCTGAGAGATGGTGTAGTGACAATGAGGAGAGAGGCCGTCACCGCGGTGGTGGGGCTAGTAATGGCGTCAAGAAGACAACAAGTTACCAACAGCGAGCGCGTCGTGGTCACGTGAGGAGAAAATCAACATCCTGCCAGCAATATTCCAACCAGGTGCCATCATCATGCCAAAGGAACAGATTTTAAAAATAAATACATAAATAATACACTCTACAACGAGGAACAAAAGCAATAAGATACGATCGCCAATGCCTTGCGTACGGCCTGCTTATAAAGAGTCCCAGGCTTGATCGTGCGCCCAGTCCAAGTCCCGTAAGTAAAATAAATAAAAAAGACAGGAATCGACGTAGAAAATGTCTATCGGCGATGAATGCCCTACAAAATGTCAATAAAGATACAACAATGTACGCACGACACTTTCTACATCTAGACACACAAACCCCCCTAGCGTCCCTGACCTTCGTCATGTTCCCCCTTCACAGTAAAAGAGAGAAAGAAGCACGAGGACAACAACGTTATTGATTTTCCGGATCGTCTCGCGATATAGATATCCGATCGTGGAGCTTCTTTGCGTGGACGACCTTCTCAAAAACGATTTCCGTGCTCCTCGATTGAATCTTGTGTAACCGCGCGAATCACCACAAACGCCATCGAGACAAAGAAAATAGATCAAAATAAAGATCGAGATCAAAACTTGATTATTGAAATAGACGCACCTGTTCTCTCGGATGAAACGGCAAAAAACTCTCCTGCTTTGATGAACATTTTCAAGTCAGCTGCATCAGGTACCACGTAGAGAACCCCTGACCCGACGCTCGACGTGACGAGACTCATCGACCACGGCAAAGTCTATGTGATCCGGATCTCGCGTTCTTGCTATCAATGTGGACAACAGCGAATTGGAATAAAACTTGGCCAGCGGTAGTACGAAAACAAGATGCCTGATGCACAGAGGTCAGCGAGGGTGGTGAGGAAACACGGGGCCTACGAACATCCCGTTAGTCTGGGGAATGTCAGCACTGGAACCTTTCTATCGAACGAACAGCGCTTACCAGGGCTATATATACTGAAAGATCGACGATCGTCCATATCGCTGTCAACAACCCAGTATGAAGGGTAACTGCCAGGAAAGCGTTAGACTGGGAGCGTTTGGAGAAGGTAAATACCGAACGCCGTATAATTTTCTTGATTACATGGTCAGTGTCAGCAAAACCCGTGCGGAACTCCCTCTACAAAACTCGTCATCAATCACCAAACAAATCTGAACGACATACCAGAGAAAGAAAAAGAGAAATTGCAATGAGAATATTATCTGCAGCAGATGCGGACAGCCATATGATAACAATGGGCTCAAATCTATGAAACTGCCTGAATGTTGGCACTATGTCAACTGCGATAGATGTGCCGATGCCGCATACTGTGGAGGGGATATTCTTCAAACGCTTGAAACCAAAAACGGATCACTTACGCAGCCCGACTACTGCGAGGAGAGCAATTCCAGTGACCAGCAGTCTGGGTTGCTTGAGAACCCTGATTCGCCAAGCAAAAAAGAGCTGTACTGAAGCCGAAGTGACACCCTATTCGGAGGCTCAGTTCCACGAATACATATACAATGTTAGTTACCCACAGTCGTACCGGGAACTGGAGGATGATGTCGATGGGAGTCAATGTGCCCGTCATATATGGATATCAAAATAGCTTTACCAGTTGAAAACACTGCACGAATGGTCAATTATACAAAATTTGTAATCCTAAACGAAGCAACTTACGCCAATTTGCCTGCTCCAACCCACTCGCATCGCCTGAACGCTAGGTGAGAAACGCACTCGGGCAGCAAATAACTTATTCACCAAAGTGAATGACTAGAGTCTGATAGATATATAGAAACTCCAAAACCATATTGGCGGTATCCAGAGCGATCAGCGATGCAACCTGACAAACTCCTGAGTGTGGGTGAGATAGCATAAGAAAATTGATCGCACGAAGAGCTTCAGCCAACGTCCGTCACTACAGTGGGAACATCATGTCAGACGTGGCCACCTACTAGCGAATAGGGCGTACCTCTTGTAGCACGAGAAATAAACAAGCGATTGAGTTACCAACACACCATACAACATGGCGTTCAGCACGAACCCAATGAGCATAGGTCCCAACCTGCGAAGCGAAATAGCACGGCGCCAATCATATCAGCCAACACGTTCCAAAGTGGCATGCTAAACAACACATACGAAACACCCGCCGCGGACACCATGTCACACGGATACCACCGAATCCCAGCGGTGGAGACACTCAGTCAAATTGCCAGTGGTTGCAGGCTGCGGCGAGCGTACGAAGGAGACGGGGATAACAAAGACGCTACATCAAGCCCAAGCCGATTCATTTATTTCACATGACTCCTGGGGTTACGAGAGGGGTTCATTTAACGTTAGCTTTGACCCGGTACGATGCGGGAAACGTTACATTGTCGTAACTTTGTGATCGTCGCCGATTCATCGGTACCACACTGACACTGCGTGTGTCAACGTCTCAATGATCAGATTGATGCAAATGTACACACACACTAAGTACCTCAGTTAACACTCGAAAGTGATGAGTCAAGAGCTGGACAGATTTGGAGTGACTGCAAGTGACCAGGAAACAATTGATCCTCACTCATCCAACTTAAAGCGCCGCCATCCACCATGATCGAATTTTTTTAATTACTTTTCTTCTCCCGCTCCATAACGTGTTAGACTCATTCAAATCACCAAGCGGGGGAACATTCATTTATCAATATTCAATATTCAATCGCCTGTATCAAAATGTTATGCAATTTTAATGATAATAAATTGCTATCCCATCGGCTGCAATGCGCCACCGCACTAGAACGACTCGGATTCCATGGCGACCGACGTCAACTTTGGTGTCATACTTGCTTATCGTAAGTCAACATTACCCCCACCTCCACAATTGCAGTCCACTATACGTACGGGTTGTGCACCATGGTGTTCCCCCACCACACGCGGTCACACATTCACTCTGCGCGGTAAGCAAGCATGCAATGCATGTAAGTATACCCAGGCCAGCTATCTCCGTCCGAGATGCTCTCCAAGGCTATCCTTCCACTGAGCCAGCTCGCCACGTGACTCATCCAAACGCCTCATCTTCCCTCCAACCTCGACGCCCATCCGCGCAAGCAATGCCCGATATCTCGTCCTCGCCCTGGCATGATTTTTGATGCAGTACCAAACAATCCCCTTGCGCGAAAACGTCTCCGCCCAGGTATCGTCGCACCCTCGAGCGCATGGCAGCCTCAGTCCAAGGAGGCGCATGAGGGTGCGCCACAGGAGGCGAGGGAGGTAATATCGCAACGGTGGATCTAACCCTGAGTCAACGATCGCGCCCCACACGGTCCAAAAAAAAAGAATGCGTAAGCGGCGAGTACGACGCGCTAGACATGCGACCCCGAGAAAGAAACCCACTCACATATAATATCCGTCGCCTCGTCCTGGATTAAAACCTCCATATCCGCATAGTTGCCGTCGATGATCCAACCTCGGTCGTGCAACGCCATCAAACCTCGGACCGTTTCCATGAGCTCTTCAGTCTCCATTCTTCGCCATCCGGGTCTCCACGCGACTTGGTCGAGGGGAACATGATACGCATCGAGTTTGATAGAGAGGTAGGCGCCCAAAGTGGTCTAGGTCGGCAACGTACAAGCTGCAAGGGGTGGTTTCGACAGGGTATCGGCACGCAAGACCCACCTTGCCTGTCCCTAGTACTAGGATAAGCCGTCCTCCGAGGTCGCCGAAACACGAAAAGCTTGTACGCTGACGTACCACTATTTCCTACTATGTATATCCTGTAATTTCCTTGCTCATCGCCGAGGAGGGGTGGGTGGAAAGTTGACATGATGCGGCAGTTGAGGTCACCACGAGCGTGTGTGAATTGGGTACGTGAGCACTTGTGAAGTTGACTCGGCTCTCGCTGCGGTTCCGAGGCAAGACCGGTGTAACAGCATAACCATGAAATTCTCCTTTGCTTTACACCATATTCGAAGCATAGAATACTCAGTAACTATGGCACTTAATAACAACTTTATGTTGCCATCAGAGATGATCAGAAGTACTAAGTATATAGGAAATATTATTATGAGGAAGTGACGGATGAGTCGGACTCATCATCATCAATGTAGACTCGTTTCCGGTATGTAGTGCCAAAAATAATCCAATCACTTTGCCAATCCACGAAGTTATGAAACCTCCTCCATGTCCTCGTCGTCCTCATCTTCCTCATCATAATCCTCCATTGGGACATCACCATTCGCCAGAGAGCTTGGACCTGGTACATTTTCCGCCTTGACCTAGAACAAAGGATAACTCAGCACAAGCAAAAAATTCATGAGTCTCCACACCGACCCCATCCCTGGCGAAGATTTCCGAGAGTTCCCACATGCCGTTGTACTCTCCACTGCGATGGAGCGTGGCGATCTCATTCAGCACCTCTTTGAGATAAACCTCGGGTTGTTGTGTCCGCTCCCTCAGTGGTTTGAAACTCCACCTCGATTGCTCGCGGAAAAGTTGAAATAATAGATCCAACAACTGGTTCCGCGGCAGTCGAGCCATCCGCTCGAACGTACCCTTGACGGGTTTCGGTTTGGTTTTCTGATCAAAATCGTAAGCTGGTTCGCCAAGCAACGAAAACGGATGCTGACGATCATATCAGCGAACGAGCCGACGGCCACTCCGCTGCTCAGCCTGTTGATTCCGCCGCGGCCACCGCTGAGACCAGCTTCTTCGATCATGCGGATCTGTCGGCGTGGGGTATTGTATGCGCGACTTCTCTCCCGCATCTGTCGCCGATACGATTCGTTGAACAGAGGCCTCAGACTACACTCGTGCTTGATGCGACCCGTCAAAATCGTTGTCCGTGCACGAGGGTTATACGTGTGAGCTGCAGCTGTCCCTTGTGGAGGGGGAACGGGGTCTTTGGGCCGTTCGGCGACGACGAGTTGGTTTTCCACTGATTCGTTCACCATCTCCAACTCGTACCTATCCACGTGGATGCCATTCTCTCCAGCAGGTATATACGCAGCGTCGGGTGGAAAAGTGGGGAGATCTGCTGCACGCGGGGTCGGGTCGTTCGGGTCGGGAGGTAGAAAGAGAAATATGCGCGGAGATCGCCCGGATGTGTTGACAGAGTTTTGGTAGATACGTATTGTGGCAAGGTGGACGTCCTCTTTATCGATGGTTGCCCACCGGGTCATCAAGTGTTTTGGTATCTTTCGAGACGAACATAAGACGCGTTGACGAGAGAATGGCAGTTCGAACATAAACATAAAAGGAGGTGACACGTCGGAGCGCTCGAGTCTGCGGGTTTGTACTCACCTTGACCAACCAGACTCTTCCGTTCCCTCGGTCCAACATTAGCTCCTCGTCAGGGTCGGGTTGCGAGTCTTCCTCATTGGGGACTTCTGGCTCGAATTTTTTCTTGTCTTCTTCCACTGTTAAATCGTCCATGACGACAATAACGTTGTTGAATGGATGAGACTCCTTGAGAGGTACTAAGAACCGACCAAGTAGAGGCACATTCCCACGAATATCATGTGATCTGAATCATTTCGATCATCCCATCATCATGGTTCATCTTTTCTCTCGTTTCGGTGTGCTCAAGCTTTCAAGGAAGGCATGCGAGTGCCAAATATGACTTGATGGGGTTCGTATGTATGTGATGACCGTTGTCAGGTTCATAGATTATGGCGCTCCTCAAGATATTCGTGAACACCCATTGATCCTGCACACTCAAACTTGTTGTCGCTGCCGTTTCGAACACCATTGGTGGTGTTGTTGTCCATGTGTCACAAAGAAGCACAGAAATCTTTGTTCATTGCTTTTTTTTGAGGTTGCCAGCTTAGCAAGCACGTGTCGTTCCGTTGGTCGCTGGACAAATGTTTTCACGAACGCCCTCCTTGCAACACTCGAACAGCCATTGAAGGCTTCACTCTGTTTGCCTTGTTAGCCGTTCCACGCGCACCTCTCCTTCAATTTTCGGAAGACGGTAAGTTCTGAAAAGATCCTTCAAGTCGTCGATCTACACTGTTCCATCTCTCGTGGCGTATGTAGACACGGTGCTCGATCCGTGTGGAGCCTTGGACAGCCTCACGAGCTCGCTGGTTATCGTGTCCTTGACACGGAGAAACCCAGCCCTGGTCGTCTTCATTGGCGATCAGCTCAACGGGAAATGCCCGTCTTGGGACCCTAAGTTGGTGCTCGTCAACTTTGTGATGCCAATGGAGGTGACCGACAGGAAGATCCCATGTGTGGCCGTGTTTGGAACCCGACGAAAAGAAAAGCCGACCAGATTGGATGATGCAAACGCAAGCCTACTCGCTCGTCGAGCAAAGTCCCGAGGATATCCACAGCGTGGGTGATTATGCTCTAAAAATCAGGAGTGTGGATCATCAGGTACGTTGGGCGTTGGAGGGGGTGGATGTGTGCGCTTGTGCTGAACCGACAGATCGATTGCACACTTGCTGGCGCAGTATTTTCTGTATCCAGGAGCGTACTCGAATGGGTATTTGGTTCCTGCAACAATCAGCCTTAATGGACATCATCGGACGTCCGTACGGGCGGCTCATGGAACGAGACCGGATCGCACCGGTGACACGCAAACGTGCTAAACCGAATGCGCTGAGGTTTTTACATTCCGCTGTATGCTCAGAGGCTGTCTCGAAGGTGACTATTTCCTACTACTGACTCTGGACAAGAGTCGAATATTGTGGCGGACAATGTCAGTCGTACGGAGCCAGCCCCTCGACATTGGGTTATACGACTCGAGGATCCCAGATTTGCGACAGAGCGATGGATGCTTGAAAATAAGTTCAAAAGGATTGATGCAGGCACTATTTCCGAGGTCAAGATCGCCACGAACGTCCACCGTCCCTTTGTATAATCAAAGGTGGTTGAGACTCAAACAAAGTGATTGAATTCTGAAAGCCCGGAGGGCTTTCCGGCCCGCAGTGCTGCTGGGTCTGTCACCGAGCAAGCTGCTTACCCACGCAGAAGGCCAAATGGAGGTAGGTTGACTCAGCAGAACAGGTAGGCCGCTCCTCGGGCAGAAGACCCTAGTGAAATTTTGGCATGTACAGTATAAGCAGTGTTCGTTGCCATCGTCCTTGGAGACATATTTTTACAGAATTTTCTTCTGTGATTTATAGGCAATAGCGAAGCTCAAACTTTTGCGACGCCGCCTGTGACAGCCTACCAAGAAGCTCTAGATGTGATGTCCTTCCACCATCTGCCACAAAGTATCATCGTCTCAGAATGCAAACGATCGCGGCGCGCAGTTTTCATGACTGTACTTACCTATCGACATTGGGTCGGCTAGAGAACTCGTCGACGTTGATGTCGTTGGCAAGGATGACAGTCCCGTAAGGCAGGTGGAAGAGGTCCGCAAGCGTGATTTCCTACTAGGTGATCCATGTCCCAGGTGAGCAGGCGCAGCATTAACCAAAGATCAAACACAGCACGAACGTCTCCAGCGAGATATTTCTGATTGGCAAGGAGAGTGTCGTACGCGTCCATCTTAGCCTTGAGCTGTGTACGCAGTAAGTATCTGGGCGCGAGCATCGTCCGTCGTTCCCCCGAACAGCCTGCGGGCATCGCCACAGATCAGAGACGTCGACGCCACCAGATCATAGATAAAGATACTTGGTCAATTTCAGTTCTCAAGCGAGCCCGGACACAGATGGGTCATGTAGTTGGACGTCTCGATGGATGTAGCCTGTTCGAACAGGGCTAGTTTCACGGCGTCAGTGGGGATCAAAGCATTGCCTTGCGAAGCGTGTTTGGTTGCGATATATCGAGCAATAGCCCGCGATTCATAGAGGATGAAACCATCGTCGTCCTGTGAAAGTAATGATATCATTGGCAATCAAGACATTCCGATATCATCGTCATGCGTACGATGTATGAGACTTGTCCGAAGGGCTGGCGAGCGAGAAAACTGGGAGCCTTGTGTTCACCCTTGACAATGTCGACCATATGGAATTCAAAGGGTATCTTCTTCTCCTTCAGGGCCTACGCGAAGTGTGCAAGTAGATGTGGGATAACCGTACAATTTCAACACCATTTCGTTGATCTGTGGCGGTGGAGAGTTGATGAAGGATATGCAACTTGACAGCGCTTTCCCCCTTTTTATCGTGACTGCGTGAGATTGCCACTGATCGCAACTTGGATACATAGAGCCGTGATATCAATCCTCGGTCGGCGGCCTGAGGGTGAGAACAACCACGAGTTAGAAGGTGATGGTAACTGGCGATGATAACAGCTTGTAGAGACGATCATCACTGCGCAGCCGATGAGTCAGAGTGAACTGAACATCGAGATCTAGGCAGTCGGACACATGTAACGTTGTCTCTCGGCAAGATTCACCTCTGATCGTTTGTCATTGAATTATGACAGAGTGTGGTAAGTGACATGTGATTGCGCAGACTTCCCATCAGACGCACTAGATAAGCAGCTGCGAACGCAGCACTTTGCGGCTGGGGAGTATTCCACTAATCAGACACCCGTCGGCCTCGAGACGGACACGAATGAAATGATAAAACAAATTCTCACCGATGCAAGTCCTTTGGATTGAGCTCGGGGTTCTTTGGGGGAAAAAACGTAAAAGAAAGTCTCGATTCGCTGCCTTCAGACGCACATGCAATCCGGAAGCTGGCCGAGAACTCAAGCTCGCGGCTCCGCGCCGATAATTGTGCACAGTGGGACATTAGCAAAATATGTGAACGAGTCAAGACTCACACAGTCGAGAGGGACAGTCCTGGCTATGCTGTACCTTTTTGTATGGATGCAACCGTAACGCGTAACGGGTGTTGGTTGCTAGTACTACTTTTTCAGGCATAACGCAGCCCGGGTTGCTCGGTTGCTAATGATAGCAACGTCACGCGTAACGGGGGCTTCATAGTAAGTAAGTACTTACAAGCAGTGTTTTCTCACTTGTAGTACCTTGTTTGTGGTACTCGACAGTGCCCGTTGGTCTCGGTTGCTACGCTTCCAGCCAAATGCTAGTGAACTAGCAACCAGTACCGCCGTAATGCTCCAGGCCTCAAATTCAAATTCAAAACTCGGTTGCATTCCACACAAAAAAGGTAGTTGAAATGCACAGCCACTCAAAATTTTCATTTTCATGACATACTTCGATGTCACTGTGCGTGTTAGTTGATCCGCTTCCTACCAGTAAGTACTTGTCAAAGGATGACAAAGATCGTATTGCACGCACTGCAACCATTTCAACCAGCGCGGTCGGGTGACCACCTTGGCTGCTTGGCAAGAGCTCCAATAGGCGGTCCCAAGCATAAATTCGGGAATCAGGATGTGGGCGTCCCGACCGGTCAAAAAACAACTCAATCTCCGATGAATGCATGGGTTTCTACGCATAGCAAAGTGTCCGGGTCCCCCTCTCTGCCTCACTATCGCACCGATCATGTCTACGGTCCATTCGAGGATAATATGTGTGTACCAGGACGCACTGACTCACAAGTTCTCGTTGTCTCTACACCCCTAAGTTTATCTGCCTTTTGACTCACTGGCACCGCACGACGCATGGTAACAATCACAACCGCCCCCACGGTGCTATCCAAGTCCCGATTATGTTCGAAAAATATGAAACGCTATCAAGAACACCGCTCTTATGAATTTATCAACCGGTCCAGGCATAGGTCACCTTCAGAGTATATAGTGGGTCGGTGGACGGCTTGGAGGGAAGCATCAGTCCATCCAAGTCCTTCATCAAGTGAACACTACCCCACTTCGCCATGGTTATCAAAATTCACGGTCATGCTGTTGCACCCCTCGTCAGGCTAGTAGCCGAAGTGTGTAGGGAGAAGGAAATCCTATACGAAGTCGTCGACGTTGCGGTTTACAAGGGAGAACACAAGACTCTCGCCTTCAAACAGCTCCAGCCGTTTGGTCAAGTCCCATACATTGTGAGAGACATCTAGCTTTCTCGTTTTCACTTGGTCATTGAGGAGCTCATCTGTCTTTCAGGACGATGACGGCTTCATTCTGTACGAGTCTCGAGCAATTTGCAGATACCTCGTCAAAAAGTACGAAGGACAAGGAGTGCAAGGCCTCGTACCCAAGGATCCCAAGGGCGAAGCGTTGTTCGAGCAAGCCGCGTCCATAGAGGGTTCTAATTTCTACCCATTCGCCTTGGGCCTCGCCACGGAAAAGATCATCAAGAAGTAATGACTTTCGATCTCCTGGATTTCATGACCACTCACATCATCTTTGCGTAGGCACAGAAAATTGCCTGTGGACGAAGCTAGGGTAAACGAGTATCTTCAAAACCTCAACGCGAAGCTCGATGCCTACAATGACATCTTAGGCAAACAAGCATACCTGGCGGGCGAGGTAAGCCTTCGCTTCACAAGGTTAAACAGTTCAATAACGTCTTTCCATAGAACGTCACCTTGGCAGACCTCTTTCATCTTCCGTACGCAGCTATTGTGATTGAAGAACTCGGTTACAATTTGCTCGAAACTAGGCCAAACGTTGCGCGGTAAGATTGCCAGATCATTTGTTCACTACAGAGAATCCATTATTAACCGATTGTGACAGATGGTGGGAAGCGATATCGACCAGACCAGCATGGCAGGCCGTGAAGGCTAGTGCCTAAACTGCTCCGAAGATATTCATGTGCATTTGTGTTACAATAGAATAAGTATAGAAACTAAAAACGCTCCTATGAATTAACATATTTTTTCATACATCGTTTTCTGGTACTGACGCTCGCGAGGCGAATCGTAAGTGGGACCTCGCCGAGGAGGCCGTGCCGAACAGCACCCACCATAGCGTATTCTAAGTCTTCGGGGTTCCAGTCTCCAACAAAACATTCTGAACCTTCATCTCAAATGCTATCATCGTTGAACTGAACGAATCAGTCAATGATCTTAGTTCTCAAGGACTTCGGAGCCAGATGCATATGGTAAGTTGTGAATGCTACGGATTACTATGTTGCATTCCTAGCGATGACATATCAGCATAACGACCTAAGTACTAGTTCAGAGGTCAGCGTGTCATCCAAGTTGCCGTTGTCACGATCTATTCCTGCGATCCCATTCACCGTAATCAGGGACCATCTCTAGGTCTCTGTCCAGGTTGAAACCTTCTGTGATCCTTCTGGCAACCATCCAGATTTCGACGCATGCCATCATCACTCGCAACGCGAAATGGCAGGTCCCACTTTACACACGCAGGCAACTGCCTGCACAAAGGTCAATTTCCGATCTATCCATCGCGCGGCGACCCTGGTCCGTCCAAAAATCAGTGTTTCCGCTAACCAAAGTACCACCCTGCCAGTGGGTAGTGGGTATTCGACGAACACTCGGCAAGGGAGGAGATATTGCAGTCTACACATGCTGACCATTGTATGAGCCCGGTCATACCAGCACTGCATACCAATCCCACACTAACACTCTGCGGGCATATCATAGGATCTATATACGCAAGGAAAACCACCCCAAACCTACGAGTACACTCCCTAGGCTACCACAGTCGTCACCATAGACCACCGTCGAATCCGGCACCGAGCCTTATCGAGTCGAGCAAGATGTCGTCATGGTCTCCACCCGCTTCCCACATCGCAAAACCTTTCAGGCCGGTCTCCTTGATGTAGGTACCCTTGGCGGAGAACGACTGCGCGTTATCGAACGACACCATGACCTCCATCGTTTTGTTGTACACATAGGGCTAAACCAGAGAGAGAGAGAGAGACGAAACGATCATTAGCACACCCACAGAGCAAATTGCAAGGATACGAAAAAAGGGAAAGACACTCAACCGTCTGACTGCACGTGTCATAGCGATAATAGATCCCCGGCGCCGGGTCCCCAAGCGACGTCAAGAGCCCGCCGTCGACGAGCCCCCAAAACTCAAACGTCCCGCCCGGGCCTTCGTGCACCCCACACGAGTCTCCGATGTCCGTATCACCCCATAGATCTCCCAGCGGCTGATTCGACCCATTGAACATCGGGTGCGGTGCCAGTTCATCTGTCGCGCCAACAAACGCGTCCGACGGTAGAACGCTGAACGAATGCCCGTACGATGCTACCCCGAGCACAATCTGCTCGCGCGGGATCCCTGCAGCGGTCCACGCCGCGACGGCAGAGACGGCCGAACCCTCCTTGTCCGTAGCCGGGGCACATGTGTCGTTGAGCGGCGCGTTCGGGCCAACTGTAGACGACCACAAGCCCCAGTGTCGTAGTTCATGATGGTGATGTAGTCGAGGACGTCGGCAAACTCGGACACATCCGTCGAGGGTTTACCGGACGCGTCCATGAACGGGGTGACCGCGGTCGCAGCGGAGAGCGTCAGTTCAGCTCCGGTGAGGTCTGCGCGGAGTTCTTGAAGGAAGGAGAGAAAATTCTGGGTATCGTTGGCGTTGATGATGTTGCATCCTTTGCCTTGGTGGTTGGGATATTCCCAGCTGGTACATAAGGCGGTGAATATTCGTCGAGGCCGAGAGTGGGTAGAAGGACACATACTCAAAATTGATACCATCTAGGTCATATTCTTCCGCAAAATCTGCGACAGTCTGGACGAAAGCAGTACGGTTCTCGGGAGTTGCTACGTTGGAAGAGAACCAGATACTGCCAGCCCAACCCCCGATAGCGATATGAGCAGCGACGCCCTTCGCATTAAGTCAACACAAGTTAGTGAACGGCGTGTCACGAAACTCACGTTTGCATGTGCCAAATCCACGAAGTCGGAGAGTGGACACTTGGAGTTGTGACGCTGTCAGGGAATATTAGCTACCTTTCCTCGAATTCTAGAATGAAAGTCTACTCACGCAGAAGAATAGATCAGGGTGTTGTACTTGTCCCAACTGACGGCCGAGAGTGGGAAACCCTCCGTAGCATGGAAACCTGTATACCAAGCTGCCGCGACGGAGGGCGACGCAACGGAAACCACCCGCTGGAAGACGGACAGCAGGGTCAAGGAAAGCAATGCGCCCCAAGAGCGTGACATGGCTGGTTCTGGGTAACTGAGAACTGAGCGAAGGGCCGAGTGCGCCTATAGCCCCGAGCTTCTTATACATTGTTGAGCCCCGACTCTGGACGCCGTAAGTATGGCGCGTCGGGTAAATTAAATAAATTGAGCCTTGGCATGTGCTACCGAGATACTTCGGTTCGGTTGAAGTCACGTCGAGACGGAGCGACTACTACACGGTGCACCCCGACCACGATGAGTCTTGTGAAGGCCCCAAGTTGCATGGTCTTGGGGAGTCCAACTTCCGCAGTCAAATCTTGAATTGCTGCTGTGAACCGGAATATATGAATCCTTCGGGAGAACGACTCACCAAAGGCTTTTTGAAGTGGTTGATTGCCGCATCCAACTACTATAGACGTCCCAGAATAGAAGTTCAACTTTAACTTCACCAGATTCCCGATATGTACTTGGAAGCGTTACATACATTGTAGTTCAGTACAGCAACTCATCCAATTTTACATAACCTAAAATTAATACTTACTCTGCGCGGCGACAAGCTGCATTGAAGCTAGAATCTGGAACTCACACATTGGAACTTCTAGGGACCAGATTCCAGAGTGAGAATTGCCATATTGCAGGGAAAGGTAGCCAGGTGTGATGCTGGGAGTAATGATGCATGATGAGCGGGACGGTGGAAGGCCCTCAGTGAGAATCCGTATATGATGTCGTAATCTCACAATGCATGCACTGGGCCTATCCCGAGGGGGTATGCATTATGAGGGTATGCACTCCAGTTGGAGGGGTCTGTGTCACCATAGTCACACATGCCGAACCGTTGTGTTCTGCGCAGCGAGCATACTATGCCATCCCACACTAGCACTCTACGAGCACGTCGTAGATCTACATTTTCCCAAGAAAAACCACCCAGAATCCACGAGTTCACTACATAAGACCAGCAGCGAGAGTGATCGAGTCGAGCAAGATGTCGTTATAGTCCCCACCCGCTTCCCACATCGCAAAACCCCTCAGGCCGGTCTCCTTGATGTAAGTGCCCTTGACGGAGAACGACTGCGCGTTGTCGAACGACACCATGACCTCGGACGTTCCGTTGTACACATACGGCTGAACGAAAATAAATAAAGAAATAGAAGAGGGGAAACAATCGTCAGCGTGAAATGCGCCAAAGCGAGAAAAGTCACTCAACCGTCTGACTGCATGTGTCGTGGCGATAATAGATCCCCGGCGCCGGATCCCCAAGCGGTGTCAAGAACCCACCGTCCACGAGCCCCCAAAAATCAAACGTCCCGCCCGGGCCTTCGTATACCCCACACGAGTCTACGCTGCCCGTATCAGCCCACAGATCTCCCAGCGGCTGATTCGACGCATTGAACATCGGGTATGGCGCCAGCTCGTCTGTCGCACTGACGAACGCGTTCGACGGCGGAACGCTGAACGAATGGCCGTACGACGCTACCCCGAGCACTATCTGCTCGCGCGGGATCCCTGCAGCGGTCCACGCCGCGACGGCAGAGACGGCCGAACCGTCCTGGTCTGTAGCCGCGGCACACGTATCATTGAGCGGCGCGTTTGGGCCAACGGCGGACGACCACGAGCCCCAGATGTCGTAGTTCATGATGGTAATGTAGTCGAGGACGTCGGCAAACCCGGATACATCCGTCGAGGGGCTACCGGACGCGTCCACGAACGGGGTGATTGCGGTCGCAGCGGAGAGCGTCAGCTTGGCTCCGATGGGGTTCGCGCGGAGTTCTTGGAGGAAGGAGAGGAAGTTTTGGGTATCGTTGGCGTTGATGGTGTTGCATCCTATGCCTTGGTGGTTGGGATATTCCCAGCTGGCACACAAGATGGTGAGCATTCGTCGTGGCCGAGAGTGGGTAAAAGGACACGTACTCAAAGTTGATGCCGTCTAGGTCATATTCTTCCGCGAAATCTGCGACGGTCTGGACAAAAGCAGTGCGGTTCTCTGGAGTTGCTACGTCAGAAGAGAACCACATGCCGCCACCCCAACCGCCGATAGCGATATGAGCAGCGACACCCTTAGTGTCAAGTCAATGCAAGTTAGTGAACGATGCGTCACAAAACGCACGTTTGCATGTGCCAAGCCCACGAATTCGGGGAGGAGTGATGGATCTGATCCATTTAGGGTCAGACTGTGGACACTCGGGGTTGTGACCCTGTCAGGGATCATTTAGTACATTCAATTCCTCGTATTCTAGAATGACTGAACGATGAGCTTACTCATGCAAAAGAGTATATCAGGGTGTTGTACTTGTCCCAGCTGACGGCCGAGAGCGGGAAACCCTCCGTAGCATGGTAGCCCGCATACCAAGCTGCCGCGACGGAAGGTGGCGCAACGGATACCACCCGCTGGAAGACGGACAACAAAGACAGGGAAAGCAACGCGCCCCAAGACATCGCTGGTTTCTGGGATTCTGATAACTGGACTAAGCCGAGTGTACCCGCTGCCACGAGCTAGCAACCCCGAGCTTCTTATACTTTGTTGGGGCCCGACTCTGGACGCTGTAAGTATTGAACCATTGCCCGTTGGGTAAAATTATACAACCTTGGTGCATGCTACGGAGATATTTCGGTGGTTGGGTTGAAGTCACGTCGAAACGGAGCGACCACACACCCCTTGTGAAGTTCCTGCATGGTCTTGGGAACTCTTCCAACTTCCGCAGTGAAATTTTGAAAGTTGGTGCTGTGATCCAGAATGTATGAATCATACGATCGAGAGAACTTTCTCGAAGGTGGTTGATTGTCGCATACTACGTCCCGGCGTAGTAGAAGTTCAACTTCAACACCATATAACGAGAGGCGGTTTGGGGAATCGTTCGTTAGCTGAAAGTCAATTCCCAGATACTGATAGGGATGAGAAAGTTCAAGTGACGTACACGCGACCAGCTTTGTCTCATCATGTGTTTCTAATAAAATCTCACAAAGACCACATGATACTCGATCGATAACCATGTATACGGTATTGACATCCCGGGCGGTTCCATCTGCTCGACTGTTCGCCCACAACAATCTTCAACGTTGCGCATTCAAGAGGGTACGTTCACGTCCCTCCTCCAACATCAACTAACGAACCGACGAGACAAGTTTGTTCACCACAGCACCTCCGTATATCAACACATTGTACTAGATCAAACTAGCAAATCTGTCGAAAACACCATGCCGACCCGCGTCCCGCTCCTCTTCGTACGCACCACCTTTCGCCGTGCAGTAGACACGGTATACTGACCTTCCCGCGTCGATCCGGAAAATTTGCAAAACACCAGGGCACGATGACCTTTGGGTTCCAAGGCAAGAACGGCGTGCGAACGTCCTCGCTGACGGAGTGCCAGGAGATCCTCGACGTCTTCTTCCGCCACGGACACTCTGAGATCGATACGGCGCGCATGTACGCTGAAGGAACGACGGAGCAGGTGAGCGGGCACGTTTGACTTGAAAGTTGACCGTCGCGTGTCTACATATTCGCTTTTTCTTCGGACGGGCGGCTGTGTATTGACGTTTTCGCTTTCCCGCGTCCAGGTCTTACCCCGTCTCAGCCTTGGAAACGCTACTATCGACACCAAGTAAGCCTAGACCTTCCCCACACCGCTGGGTGCTGTCTGGGCAAAGGCTGACGTTGCTACTCATGACCAGGGTGTACCCATCCAAGCCTGGCGATCACTCTCCAGAGAACTTGCGGAGCATCTTCCAAACATCCCTCCAATGCCTCGAACGTGACAAGGTTCGGGTTCTGTACCTGCACGCACCTGATCGGAGCGTCCCGTTCAAAGACACGGTGCACGAGGTCAACGAGTTGTACAAGCAGGGCAAGTTGTGAGTATTGTCCATGTCTGCTTCTCTACATAGCAGGGCTGACTCGAATCGTTCGCCAGCGATATTTTTGGTCTGAGTAACTATGCGGCGTGGGAGGTACGCGGCGACCTTGGTCTCGCCTTTCTTTAGGTCATGTCTGAACCCTTGCTTGCACGCGACAGGTCGCCGAGATTGTTGGTATCTGCAAGGCCAATGGCTACGTGCTTCCCAAGATCTACCAAGCGTGAGATCGCTCGTCCTCTTGCTTCGCTGACAGACCGACACGCATATCATGATAGGATGTACAACGCTGTCACGCGCGAGATCGAGGCCGAATTAGTCCCTTGCTGTCGCAAGTACGGCCTCCGACTAGTCATCTATAATCCACTTGCGTATGTCCTCATCGCCGATTTCCCGTTCACACTACACGACCCCGCTCACGAACGAACTCGCAGAGGCGGTCTCTTGGCGGGTAAAGTCAGCTCCGTCGTCGACCAGGCGCCTGAAGGGGGCCGCTTCGACCCCAGTTCCTCCATGGGCAAGATGTACCGCGCCCGGTACCTCCGACAAGGCTACTTTGACGCGCTCGAGCTCCTCAAAGGCGTTGCTGTACGTTTTCCGTTTTCTATCCAAACCCAAATCTGTACGCCCACTAGGTTAAACACGACCTCCGCCTGACCGAGATTGCGATGCGGTGGTGCCAGCACCACTCTATCCTGGGCGAAGGAGACGGTGTGATCCTCGGAGCGAGCAGCGCTGCGCAGCTAGAGCAGAACTGTGCGGACTCGGAGAAGGGGCCGCTCCCGCAGGAGGTGGTGGACGCGCTCGACGAGGCGTGTCGGATCGTGAGGGCGCAGGGGAGTACGCCGACGTATTGGCGGTAGGTTGAGGGGGATAGGGAGGGGATACTTGAAGGAATATCTATCTCAGATCAATGGATGATGGATGGCAGGGAAGGCGAAACTGCTGTCCAAATTTGTAAGTGAGTATTCAGTAGATGGTCTGTAAAGTTACGTCACGGGTCGGGGTCTCCTCCGCGGACCGTACAAGTTGCAGTAAATATTCCGAGTCGTCGTCGGAACCGGAGGCCGAAAGGAGAACGTGAAACACCATACCTTTTTCGTCGAGGTCAAGTCAAAGACTTGAAGTTAAACTTGAGTGCCACACACAAGTCCATATCTTTGCTCCTCTGGGACTGAGGCGCCAGGCTGCCAAGTGATGGGAGTCACTGAGCGAGGAACACGTGTCATGTGTCCAGCACACCTGCCCGAGGACCGCCGGGGGTCGGGTCGGATCTCCGAGCGACCAGAAGTAGAAGGATGAGATGATCAATACGTTTGAAAGATATTTGATCCGGTCTCTAAGGATCCCTTGGTCCGTCCGATTTGGGGGAGTGAGTTGATCTCTGAGCGCTGTGTGGTGGTAGATTTGATCCTGCGCGCCGTCATCGCATCTATGTAGTTGCCGTTATAGTAAACAACCGAGTGTCTAGAAGATGGCGAGCTAGTCCTCAGGATGTAGATAACGTGCCGCGTACCTCGAGGAAAATGAGTTTCGTAGGCTGATGATCATCATACTACACGTGGATGAGTACAAGTACATACATAGGTCGCATTAGTATCTCGTGGTATCATTGCCGCCGTCATGTGTCGTGATGATATCCGATAGGAAGGAAAAGATGGAGTGGAAAAAACAAAAGTCCCACCAAACGAAACAAGAAGATAGCAAGAGAACATCGTCCATCGTCGACTCCCGAGATCAAATACCATGCGCGAGTTAGTTGTTCATGTCCTCAATGAACCGTCCCCGATCGCCACCAACGAGAGTCGCGGCCTGCTTCTTGCCAATCGAGGGGACCAACGAGCTCCAGCTGCGACCCGACTCCTTTGAGCCCGAGGCTGTGGCCGACAAGAGTTGTTCCGATTCTCTCGGGGGAGCCGCCGGAGCCGCCGTACCCCGACCCTCCTCTGCCTCCTTCTCCGCCTGTTCCTTAAGCAACGCCTCGCCTCTCACGCGCAGATACTCCTCTAGCAGGACTGCATTGCGCGAGTTGGCCTTGTACATGGCAATGACGACGTCCCCAACGAGCGGGACGAGCCCCCCACAAGCGGACACTACATTGTTGAGGATCATGCGTGCGACGAGCCACTGCGGCAGATCGGCCTGGCGGGCCTTGCGCAGGACGAGGGTGTAATTGAGGGCGGCGCACGCGACGTCGCCTGCAACGGGCACGAGGCCGAGGACGGCCGCCCATCCGAAGCGGAGGCCACAGAGGTTGAAGGACTTGTCGAGGCACCGTGCACGGCGTTGAACGGACTTGAGGATCGCAGTGTCGCGTGCAGATATACCAGGTGGGGCATCGCGCTGTTGGACGAAAGAGCGTGAGTTCAAGCCCGCAGCCGTGCGGGCCCGAGGCGAGTTGCTTACCCTTTTGCGACGTTGTTTGCCCCTGGCGTCGTTGTAATATTCGTACACTGGATCTGCTGGAGTGTACTGTTCCAAGTGCTTGCTGAAGAGTTTGACACCCATTTTCTGCATGTATGGAGAGGACATGACTGTTGAATTCAATCGGACGGCTTTTTCAAACTGCCACTGTGGACCCTCTGTCTCGTGTACGTCATCGATCAAATACGACCTAGCACAGCCTCCCTGCAGGGCTGCGCGTGGCCAGAGTCCGGCACTTCTTTGCACCTCATCCACAATTACTATGATTCTATCAGAAAAATACGTACAAGACAGTTTCCACAGCTATCTCAAGTCTTCGCTGACCCATGCAAAGGTGGAGAAACTCATTGAGCCAGAAGTGCTTGCGAGTGCGGAGGGGGACCTGATGATCTCGGGCAAGTGATTCAGACCCTTCTTTAGCGAACCCCGCTAATTTCGTATCCTGACGACGACTCTACTACTACTAGGTCCCGCACTTTGTCTTTATTTCGCCGCCCTCCGCTGCACTACCGTCCCACCGTCCGTGCCACTTCCCCGCAGTTCTAAAACTGATCCCCCGCGTGACCTCACCGAATCCAACTGTCCACCCACCTTCCTTGGCTTTCTCCGCGTGTGGGCCTCCGCAGTGCCCAAGATCCAAGGCCTCGCACCGGAATACCAGCACGACCTCGCACGCATCATCTGTGGCCTCGATCCCCTCAGCGAGCCTTTCAATCCCGCTATCTCTGGGATTGCAGCCGATCTCCGCGCAGTCGCGATCGAGATATCGCAAAGACGTTCGTTCCAGGACAGATACGCCAGCGATATACAGGCAGCGCTCGACGCGGGCGGACAAGGCGCCTCCCTCAAGGTCAAAACCTCTTTTGTACCCCCGCCTGCTTACGACAGCCCATTCTCGTCAGCGTCTGATAAGGATAAGCTCAGCACCGCCTCCCTGTATTCGCCGCGCTCGCACTCACCAGCCTCTTCTGTGTTCCCCCCGCGCACCCCCTCCCCGGTGCTGTTCCCACAGGGTTCCCCCGCGCTAGAGCGCATCCGCCAGATCCTCTACGCCGCACTCGGCGACGTCCTCGCAGACAATGCCTCCCTCGGTCGTCTCCTCAAAAGTGATCCACCCCGCGCCTACTTTGCCTCCGTTGCCCTCGCGATCGTCGAAGTAGGCACGCGCGCCGTGAAGCCTGACGGATCGATCGATGGTGGGTTCGGGTTGCAGATGACCTTAGAAGAGTGCCCGGACGC